>JBBPBX010002590.1:28305-45644 GCA_038048925.1 Garcialebias charrua
ACTACCAGCCGATCCAATTTAATACAAGATCCAATGTGACTACCAGCCGATCCAATTTAATACAAGATCTAATGTGACTACCAGTCGATCCAATTTAATACAAGATCCAATGTGACTACCAGCCGATCCAATTTAATACAAGATCTAATGTGACTACCAGTCGATCCAATTTAATACAAGATCCAATGTGACTACCAGCCGATCCAATTTAATACAAGATCCAATGTGACTACCAGCCGATCCAATTTAATACAAGATCTAATGTGACTACCAATCGATCCAATTTAATACAAGATCCAATGTGACTACCAGCCGATCCAATTTAATACAAATAAGATCCAATGTGACTACCAGCTGATCCAATTTAATACAAGATCCAATGTGACTACCAGCCGATCCAATTTAATACAAGATCTAATGTGACTACCAGTCGATCCAATTTAATACAAGATCCAATGTGACTACCAGCCGATCCAATTTAATACAAGATCCAATGTGACTACCAGCCGATCCAATTTAATACAAGATCTAATGTGACTACCAATCGATCCAATTTAATACAAGATCCAATGTGACTACCAGCCGATCCAATTTAATACAAATAAGATCCAATGTGACTACCAGCTGATCCAATTTAATACAAGATCCAATGTGACTACCAGTCGATCCAATTTAATACAAGATCTAATGTGACTACCAATCGATCCAATTTAATACAATATCCAATGTGACTACCAGCCGATCCAATTTAATACAAATAAGATCCAATGTGACTACCAGCTGATCCAATTTAATACAAATAAGATCTAATGTGACTACCAGCTGATCCAATTTAATACAAATAAGATCTAATGTGACTACCAGCCGATCCAATTTAATACAAATAAGATCTAATGTTCAGTTCAACATTTCTTTTCACTGTTATGCCGACGATACACAGCTTTACATCAGGACTGGAGCATCCTCATCTTCCACCTTGTCATCTCCATCTTCACTCACTGCCCTCTCTGCCTGCCTGGAGGCAATTAGGGCATGGATGAATCAGAACTTTCTTCAATTAAACTGCTCCAAGACTGAGGCCATACTGATTGGCACCCCTCACCAGGTACAAACATCTCCTATAACAAGACTTTCCTTTTCTGGACAAGACATCCCCCTCTCCACCTCTGTTACTAATCTTGGAATAAAAATGGACTCCAATCTTACATTTGAAAATCACATTAAGCATCTGTTTAAAACTTGCTTCTTCCATCTTCGAAACATCTCCAGACTTCGCCCATCCCTAACTTTTTCCGATGCTGAGAAGCTCGTCCATGCTTTTGTCTCCTCCAGGCTCGACTACTGCAACTCCCTGTTTATTGGAATCCCTGGCAAAAACCTTCAGAAACTTCAATATATTCAAAACAGTGCAGCAAGGATCTTGTTGAGAGTTCGTAAATTTGAACATATTACGCCCATTCTCCATAACCTTCATTGGCTTCCTGTCGCCTACAGAATTCAGTACAAAACTGCTCTCATTACACATCAATGCTTACACGGAACTTCACCAGATTATCTGAAGGATATTCTTATTCCATACTCATCCACCCGGTCGCTGCGGTCACAGAACAGTAATCTCCTTCACATTCCGAGAACCAAATTAAGGACCATGGGAGACCGGGCTTTCAGTGTGGCTGCCCCCCGCCTGTGGAACTCTCTTCCTGACTGTCTGAGAGCCCCACAGTCTGTGGTTGACTTTAAGAGCGGCTTGAAGACCTTTCTTTTCAACCGAGCATACTCTACCTCCTCATGATTCTACTTTTGATCTTAGTTGATACTGTTATTGATTTTACTTGTTTTATTACTTGTTTTATTGACATTTAATTCTGTTGCACCTTGTAGCACTTTGAGATTTTCATTAATGAAAAGTGCGTTATAAATTGAATTCATTATTATTATTATTATTATTAATGTGACTACCAGCCGATCCAATTTAATACAAGATCCAATGTGACTACCAGCCGATCCAATTTAATGCAAATAAGATCCAATGTGACTACCAGCCGATCCAATTTAATACAAATAAGATCTAATGTGACTACCAGCTGATCCAATTTAATACAAATAAGATCTAATGTGACTACCAGCTGATCCAATTTAATACAAATAAGATCCAATGTGACTACCAGTGATCCAATTTAATACAAATGAGATCCAATGTGACTACCAGTGATCCAATTTAATACAAATAAGATCCAATGTGGAGTCAGTCTGACGATCTTTCACATCCTAAGCATTTGTGGTGTTCCTTTTTTTTAATATACATATAAAACAACTCTTTTAAACTTAAAGGACTGACATTTGTAAAATAAATAAATAAATAAACCTGCTACATATTGAAAGTACCAATTATTACCAAAATGGGAGAATTTTTTTTACTCACAGGAGTTTGAAGGCCTTTTTACAGGAAAAAAAAAAAGGGGGCCAAAATATTCTGGTAAAAACTTTGAGATTTAGGTGGTAAAGTGTTATTAATTTAGAGCTGGGACAAGAAACTGTCCACAGAGACAAATGGACAAAAGCATACCATGATGTGTCCCATCTTAGGACATGCGTATAAAATAAAACCACAGCAGCTTGTTTTGACCAAGCAGAGCCTCCGTTAGAGCAGCTACACTTTCACTGTTAACGCTGTGATGATCTTCACCACGACAAAGACGTTTTCTCTTTATTCTTGACTCGTTTGTAAAACTGTCACCGCTCACAGCGATGGACAGCTGACATCTTCAACAGTCATCCTCTTTCTTCATCTTTCTGCTTCCCGTTTGTGGTAAAACGTATAATCTGTGTCTCAACTCCACTCGCAGTTTAAAGCAGAGAAATGCTGCCCTAAGTCACAGATTAACACATCGATAAATGAAGGTTTAGTTTTCACTTTTAACTCAGTGGGAATGTTTTAAAGGGTTTCTAACCATATAAATTAAGTACAATATTTTTGTTGCCCAAAGCAAAGGCGATACAGTCTGAGCTGCGTTCGGTTCAGTGGAACTTACCAACATTGTTTCCTGTTTTACTGGACGTTTCAAAATGCTGCGCTCCAATCTCTGAAAATAACCAGAAACAATATTTCATCAGTTACGATTTTTTTGTCAAAAGACAGAGGTTTTGTTTATTTAACTATACTGGTAGTCTTCGACTTACGATGCCCTCGACTTATGACATTTCGGACTTAAGTCACGCATCTCATAATTTTTTTTTTTAAATAAATAAATAAATGTACAGTACTGTACAGTTACCAAGCACTTAGCCTATCCTAACACAGTTTTTAAAGATGAAGGAGTGAGTTGAATTGTCTCCCTCCTCCCTAGCAGGCTCCATTCACATAAAGGGAGCTAGCTCCCTTTATGTGAATGGGAGACAATTCAACTCACTCCTTCATCTTTAAAAACTGTGTTAGGATAGGCTAAGTGCTTGGTAACTACAGTACTGTACATTTATTTATTTAAATAAATAAATCAGAGAGTCAGAGTCAGAGTCAGAGAGTCTTTATTGTCATTTGCACCGCATGTGGTACATGAGATGAAAACGAGATTATGTACACGAGGTCCCAGTTACATCCAACAACAATGAAAGAGAAAAACAGTAATAACATCTAGAACTAACTAAGAAAAACATCAACTAGTAATA
The DNA here is from genome assembly GCA_038048925.1 of Garcialebias charrua. Lineage (NCBI taxonomy): Eukaryota > Metazoa > Chordata > Actinopteri > Cyprinodontiformes > Rivulidae > Garcialebias > Garcialebias charrua. The sequence goes on from JBBPBX010002590.1 coordinate 31,972, forward strand.
CACTAAGCCTAATATAGTGGGAATAAACAGCAGCACGAACATGAGTTTGTATGAGCAGATGGTCACAGATGAACACAGCAACAAGAAAACAGATCAGCATCAGCATGATGTGATATTTTGCAGTGTTTATTTTTTATTTTATTTTTATTTATTCATGAGTCTAACAGCCTCAGGGTAGAAGCTGTTCCTCAGTCTAGTGGTTCTACATTTGATGCTCCTCAACCTCCGTCCTGAGGGGAGTGGGGCAAAGAGTGAGTGTGCTGGGTGAGTGAGGTCTTTCATGATGCAGGTGGCTCTTTTCCTGCATCTGGAGGTGTAAATGTCTGTGATGGTGGGGAGACTGACTCCAACAGACTTCTGTGCAGCCTTCACCACTCTCTGCAGAGCTTTCCTCTCTTCAACTGTGCAGCCTCCATGCCACACGTTGATGCTGGAGCACAGGATGCTCTCCACTGCACACCTGTAGAAGGAGGTGAGAACTGGGCTGCTCAGACCAGCTCGTCTCAGCCGTCTGAGGAAGTAGAGTCTCTGATGACCTTTCTTGATCAGGCTGGTGGTGTTGTTGCTCCAGCTGAGGTTATCATTCATGTGTACACCCAAGTATTTGTAGCTGGAGACCACTTCCACTGCAGACCCACCTATTTTCAGTGGGGCATGGGTGTGTTTGTTCCTTCTGAAGTCCACAATCATCTCCTTTGTCTTCTTCACATTCATGTGAAGATTATTCTCTTTGCACCAGCTCTCCAGGTGTTCCACCTCCTGTCTGTAGCTGGACTCATCATTGTTTGTGATGCATCCCACCACCGCTGTATCATCTGCAAACTTAACAATATGACAGCCTGGAAGTGTGGCTGTACAATCATATGTGAGCAGAGTGAACAGAAGGGGGCTCAGCACACATCCCTGAGGAGAGCCAGTGCTGAGGGTTATGGTGGAGGAGGAGAAGTTGTGGATCTTCACGGACTGTGGTCTGTCTGTTAAGAAGTCTAGTACCCAGTTACAAATAGAGGGGCTTAGTCCAAGTGTAGATAGTTTGTCTATCAGAGTTTGGGGGTTTATATATAATAATAATAATAATAATTGTCTAATCTTGTCATCTGCGTATGTTTCCCATACACAGACGAAATTCGTCTCTGCATTTAACCCAACCACCTACCAGGTGGTGCAGTGAGCAGCCATAGAAGGCGCTCGGGGAGCTGGAGAAATAGGTGTGCACTCATAGACACCCCAAGATGTGTAGTGGCCGGGACGCGAACCCGCGTCCTTCGGGTCCCAAGTCAAACGCCCTAACCACTACACCATCTATAAATGTATATGTATGTATACTGTATATATATTTGTAGGAATGGGTATGTGTATTTATAGAAAGCTACTGCAAGGTCATGAATATTATCAGTCTTTATGTATGTATGTTTCGTTGCTGTGTTCTGTCATGTGCTTTGCAAGATTGTGGACGGAGGTTGGGTGTGTTTGCCTTGTGCTCTTTTTGTGGATAATTGTTGTTTTGTTGTCTTACTTTCTCTTTTCTTTCTTTCTCTCTAAAAAAATAAAATAAATAAAAGACAGTAAGGGCCTGGGTTAGAGTTGGAGTGGAGGGGAAACTGGCATTATGCCAGCCTTTGCTCCTTCTCTTCCCTTTTTAAATGCACTTTACAGCAACACACACCAACAGCACATTTGGGGACGGGGGTGTGTATGTCGGGGTCTAGATTTGTTAAAAAAATAATCTTTTTTTTCTTCTTTTTTTTCTCTCACCCCCCTGGTTGCCTGGCGGGCATTCTGGAGGTGGGCCGTCGGGGGTTGTCCTGGACTATGGGATGGTTCGGGCCTGGGGGTTCGCCGTGGGAGGGACTGGCATTGCGCTCTCCCTAGGGCTGCTTGGGCTCGGGTGTCCTGTCCTGTCGGCGGGGCGGTGGTTGGGCCGGATCTTGGATGTCAGCTACTCTCCAGCCTAGAATGAATAGGCCTACCTCCTGGGCTTGGGTGTGGGCTGCCCCATGTAGAGGGCAGGTACATGTCTTGGACCTACCATACCATACTATACCATTTTATTTATAAAGCACTTAAAACAGGAACAAGTCCACACCAAAGTGCTGAACAAACAAACAAGCAACAGGCAACATAGACAATGAAGTACAACACGAAAAACATAAAAACATTGCAGATCAAAAATAAAACGATCAAACACCAATCAGCGGGTGTTAAAAGCAACAGAATAGTAGTGAGTTTTTAACTGGGATTTGAAAACTGAGAGGGAGGGGGCCTGTTTGATGAGCAGCGGTAACTCGTTCCAGAGTCTTGGGCCTGCTACAGTGAAGGCCCTGTCACCTCTGCGCTTAAGGCGAGTTTCTGGAACTGTTAAAAGTACCCGGTCCTCTGACCTCAAAGTACGTGGAGGGACATATGGGTGTATCAGATCTGAGAGATAGGCGGGGACGAGGCTGTTCAGTGATTTGTAGACGTACATGAGAATTTTGAACTGGATTCTAAGATGAACCGGTAGCCAGTACAGGGAGTCCAAGACTGGTGTAATGTGCTCTCCTTTGCCTGTACTGGTTAAAAATCGGGCAGCTACATTCTGAACCAGTTGTAATCGTGCAATGGAGGCCTGACTAACGCCAAGCAGAAGTGAATTGCAGTAATCAAGCCTGGATGTAATGAATACGTGAATCACTGTCTCCAGGTTATTTTTGGATAATATGGGCTTCAGCTTAGACAGACGCCTCAGCTGGAAAAAACAGGATTTAACGATCATGTTTACAGGACTGTTTCATGGAAGGATCCATTATCACTCCCAGATTTGTGACTTTTTGTTTTTCAGACAGTGGTAGAGCAGAGAGGTCGATGCAGTGGTTCGAGGTTGTGTCATTGGGAAGGAACAATATGGCTTCAGACTTCTTATTGTTGAAGCTTAAGAAATTTAAAGCCATTCAGACCTAGGGGGTATAGAGTGTCTTGGACGTAGGGGGTATAGAGTGTGCATCAGGATTATGAATGGAACGTGTCGTTATTGTTTGTCTTTGTGTGAGTGAGGATGAGGGTGGGTCTGAGTGAGTGTGTCTGTGTATTAATGTCTAATTGTCAGGCTGGGATTTGGACTGCCCCCTCTCTTTTACATCTGAGGCTACTTGGTGTCGCGCTCCTGTCACGTGGCCCCCGGATGGGTGTCCCTTTGCCCGCGGGCGTGTTGGGGGCCCTTGATGTCGCCTTCTGGGGCTGGNAGTACCTGTATTTGAAAACCACAACAAACTATCTAACAAAGAGCTCAAAATGTTATATTAGCAGTGGGGAATGTTCGGGGCCTTCAACGCCTTTAGAGAAGGCCTAAGAATTCAGCACATATGAAACACTACATTTAAATATTTAATTTTATATTTATTTTCAACAAAATAAATACTTTCAATGCTATTTTACCTTACTTTTTGATAATCTCTCATATTTCCTGTGAACTACTTTCATTCATTCATTCATTCATTCATTCATTCATTCAACCTTTATTTATACAGGCTAGCCTCGTTGAGTCACGGGGACTCATTTACAAGAGGGACCTGTCTCACTCACACCAAACAACCATCCACTCTCACACTCACACCTAGGGTCAATTTAGAGTCACCAATCAGCCTAACAAGCATGTTTTTTGGTCTGTGGGAGGAAACCGGAGTACCCGGAGGAAACCCACGCATGCACGGGGAGAACATGCAAACTCCACCCAGAAAGGCCCCGGACCGGGATTTGAACCGGCAACCTTCTCGCTGAGAGGCAGCAGCTCTACCAGTTGTGCCACCGTGCTGCCCAAATTATGCCCAACTTATGCAGTTTGTGCAGAAATGTTTTTAAATGCATGAAAATACAGCTATCCAATCAGATTTGTTTAAATTTGTGTCTCCAGGCAGAAACATACAGTATTTAAAGTTCTTCCTCGCTGGTTATGACGTGACTGTTGTTAAAGGCTGGGCTCAAACAAAGGCCCTCCAGGATGAGCTTGTTTAATAACTGACAGGAAAATGAACCAATCGCTTGCTGATGTGCAATTACAACTTATAAATCCAAAACAACTGCACACAAACTGTAGTTGCTCTAAAGAATGAAGGTTAACTATCACATTTGGGTGAATAGGGACTAGAGTTAGGTCCTCCTGTCCTACAGGAAACTAAACCGAACTGAAGATGACCGGTTAACAGTGTAGTCGGTTGAGCTCAGATCACCTTCAGCGAAGTCCTGTACATCGTGGTAGTCGATTTGACGCAGACTTCGGTCTCCTCCGATCAGGTCCGTCTTCGTTCCACACAGATAGATCGTACAGAGCTGCAGAACAAAACACTCAAAGTTTCCCACATGAATGTACCGGTAATCTAACTTTATTAAAACAAATAAACATGTCCAAATCTACCAAAGCTACGCGATAAACCTTTAAATTTATCAGCATCTTGTGACGTCTGCTCCCATTCTGATGCTACTTGTAGTTATTTCCTGGTTTAAGTTTAAATTTAGTGCATTAATGTAGAAAATCTCAAACAATAGATGACCTTATTTTAACTAAACTCAGAAAAAATATATACCGGTACTGTATTTTTTTTCCCCATCACATATTTAACTTGCATGCAGAAACAGTTTTACCTCCTCGCAGTTTTGCAGCTCTTTCACCCAGAACTTGGCTCGCTGGAAGCTGCTGCTGTCCGTCAGATCTGGCATTACAAAACCACAATTAGTCGCTAGAAACCGTAAAACTCCAGCGTGCACGGACTTTACATAACACAATATGAATCGTTACGTAGAGTAAAACCAAACTAAATGCAGGAAAAAGGTGGAAGTTAAAGAAGAGAATGATTGATTTAGTCGTCCTGTTGCTTTGTAACGCACATAAAGTTTTACATTTATAAACCGAGTCAGTCTGGCCTGACATGGATGTCTGATTTAAGTTCAGGATCCAATTCAACGTCCAGATTCCTCATTGTCAATTTGCGATACTCGGTCAAGGATCCTAGATCTACAAGGGACGGTCCAGCAGTACCTTCAAATCACCTGTCTTGGTTTTGTTAAAACTCAAAAAGTTAAGTGCCATCCAGGCCTTTATGTCCTCAAGACATACAGTATAAGAAGCGTATCGACTGAACATGCATAAATAACGGTTGAATGAAAAAAACAAACGTGCGTTTAACTTATTAAGAGGAATATAAATCTGTCATCTGCGCAACAATGAAATGAAACGCCATGTTTTGTAAATATGGAACCAAAAGGGAGCAGATAGAGGGAAAACAAAAGTGGGCCTAAAACTAAGCCTTGAGGGACTCCACAAAATAAATAAGAAAAGAGAGGAGGATACTGACTCCTTAAGACCAACGGAGAACGTTTGGGAAGGCTTGCGTGTCTAAGCAGTTCTGGATCTAGTGTTCCTCTCAGAGCAGCAAAAAGCTGAGATAACAGTGAGCAGCATATTTGTGGCACATTGTATCTTCATCCGAGGAAGAAGAACAACAACCGCAAGAGAAAATGTGTGATGCCAGTTGTTCACCGACCATCTCACAGCCTCCCCTGAATAAAACTACACACGTTACAGCAAGAAAACCTCAGCAGACTTTTCAGCCCTCTGTTGTTCTTTCAGTCCTGTTTGCAGTCGAGTGGTTTGTTATGAAATGCAGCCAGAAGCTCGTCACGCATAAACACAGCTGTCATTTACCGTAGCAGACGATGGCGGCTCGAGCTCCTCTGTAGTAGATTCGACTCATGGCTTCGTAGCGCTCTGACCCAGCTGTGTCCTGAACAAGAAGGTCAACATAAAAATAAGACGAAAGGAGACATAACATCAACTTCCTGTTAGAAGTTAGATTTGTGCTTGTGGCCTATCCCACTGATGGAACACAATCCTAGCTATAATTTTTGTGCACGTCTAAAGGAGACAGTGGGGTTTCAGTCCCATTAATGAAGATACAGGTATTGCACTGCCTTCAGTTAAATGAGACACTTGAAACCTCAAAATGCCATTTGATCAGTGCATGATAATGCTGAGGAGGCCTAATTCACTTCAGACATCCAGTCCGTGTCTTTAACAGATTTTAGATAGAGCTTTCTGCCCCTGGCAGATCTTCAGTACTTTGTGTTGTAGTTCAGGCCTACAGGCTGTAAAAAGTACTTAAGAATCTTTTTGTTGGTGTTAAAATTGTTTGGGAAATGATGTTAAAGATGTAAATTCGGTAATTGTGTTTAAAAAAATGATCAAAACTAAATTGTTAACAAAATACTAAAACTTTTAGTTAAGTGTTTAATGTTCTAGATATTTGTAGATTGTGAAAAGTTATTCTTTTTTGCTCTGTTACTTATAGAAGATTATTGTTTGAATTGATTGTTTAAACTTGTTTTGTTTTTGGAAAAAAAGGGGCAGACAAAATAAGATTTCTTCTTCTTTCTGCCACCTTTCATTTTATGTATTCTTTCACATAATATGAGATATGGTTTGATTTTCTTTATCTTTTGGGTTTTAATGTAAAATAAATAAATTTAATTTAAAAAAATACAATTTTCTGTCTGTCAATCAGTTTATGAAAGTTTATCTAAAAAAAAAAGAACAATTTCATGATCTTTTTTGGTACCACTTTACAATAATGCTAATAGTTTACAGAAACATTATTAATTCCTCCATAAACACTTTATAAATCATTAATAACTGCTTATTATGCATTAATTAAGGATGGCAGAGAGACAAAACTGTGCAGTTTATTGCCAAATAGTAAGCAAAATCTGTTCACCTATATATTTCATCTAGAGTTGTTATATTAAACGTTTCAGACTAAATTACTACCTTGTAAGCACAATAAGCATTTGTAAACTTATTTCTTTAGCATATAATATTGTATTTTATCACTGCATTATAATTATATCCTAAAAAAAATAGGTTTACAAATGCGCTTACAAGGAAGTAACTTAGTCTGAAATGTTTAATAAAACAACTCTAAATGAAATATACAGTATAGGTGAACAGATTTGGCTCACTATTTGGCAACAAACTGCTCAGTTTCCTCTGTTTCTTGCCCTTAATTAATGCATAATAAGCAGTTATTAATGATTTATAAAGTGTTTATGGCAGAATTAATAATGCATCTATAAACCTTTTATTAGCTATCTATAAAGGGAGCCTTACTGTAAAGTGGCATTCCTTTTTTTTTTTTTACAGATACTAATGCTCAGTGTGTATTTTGCAATGCATTGTGGTCTAGAATAATTAATGTCTACTTCAGGTTTGTTGAAAAACTCAAGTCTAAACTGTTCATGTCTGTTTCATTGGCTCTGCAGTCATTCCAACACCTGGAAACATGGCACGTTGAGGACGTTTCGCTCTCACAGCGTAAAATAATTGATAAAACTCATTTAAACATGTTTGTATATAAAAACCAATAAAAAGCAATGTGTAAAGAACCAGAAGACTAAAGCTGAACCTTGTTATTACCCAGAAGTCTCTATGAAAATATTTTCTGTAAACAGGTCAACTGAAACAAGCTTTAAAAAAAAAAAAAGATTAAAATCCAGTTTTAAGTTGGCTCTTTGCAGGTTTCTGTTCACACCACTGTGTGCTTTTAATTTCCTGACCAGTTACTTCTGCACCTTCTGTGCTTTTAGCTTCAAGCTAACCTTTTGCTACTTTTACTTTTCTGATGGACTATTTTTACTTTTAGCTTAAAGCTACCCATTTGCAACTTTAGATCTTAGCTTGCCTTTTGCTACTTTTAGCCACCGTTTTGCTATTTTTAACATTTAGCACGGGTTTAGTTACTTTTAATTTTCTAGCTTCTCTTTTGCTACGTTAAGCTAACGATTTGCTGCTTCCAACTTTTAGCGTGTTATGTTTCTTTTAGGTTCAAGCTACCCTTTGGCTATTTTAGCTATTAGCAAACTTTTTGCTGCTTTTACTTTTCTGATGGACTATTTTTACTTTTAGCTTAAAGCTACCCATTTATCTCTTGGGTGCGTATAATGTACTCTCGGCCTACAGCTTCAGTACTTACTAACTTAGATAGGTCCCCCTCCTTCCCTTTGAAAAGAGGTACGCGGCAGGGGTGCCCCCTCTCCCCGCTCCTTTTTGCTTTATCTATCGAACCTTTGGCAATTAGTATAAGGAACCATGTCCTTATTAAACCTATAACATTAGGTGGAATTGATCATAAAATCTCTTTATATGCGGATGATGTGGCCCTCTTTATATCTGACCCTGAACAGTCAATTCCACATTTACTGCAGCTTGTTAATTCATTTGGGAAGGTATCTGGTTATACAATTAACTGGCAGAAAAGTGAGCTTATATCAATAGCTAATGAATTGGATCCATTATTTGTTACGCCTTTTAAATTAAATTCTGAATATGTGAAATATTTGGGTATCAAAATTTCAAAAAAACCAAATGACCTTTTCAAACTAAATTTTACAGAGAAGTTGACCAAACTCAAGGAGAATATAGAAAAATGGAGAACTCTACCTTTATCCTTGATTGGACGTGTAAATGCTATCAAGATGGTCTCACTGCCGCAATTTTTGTATTTATTCCAGAACATTCCTCTCTTCTTACCCAAGTCTTTTTTTAAACTTTTAGATTCTATTATCATACCATTTGTCTGGGGGTACAAAACACACAGGATCGCGAAAAGTCATCTCCAAAAATCTAGAGACTGTGGGGGTTTGGGTTTGCCTTGTTTTTTGCACTATTATTGGGCCGCCAATGTCAGAGTTATGGTGTACTGGCAATATGGCTTTGAGAAGGGGGAGAGGTTTACCTCACCTCCTTGGCTAACCATTGAAAAAAGCCTAACCCACAAGACTTCTCTTCCTGCAATCCTCTTTTCATCCCCAAGGCCTTCTGCGGTCTTTAGGAAGGATCATTTTACTTTGTTAAACACCCAGAAGATCTGGAATCAAATTAGAAAACATTGTGCACTCCCGCACATTACAATTTATGCTCCAGTTTGGCAGAATCATGACTTTTTGCCATCTCTTACAGATACTGCCTTTAGAGAGTGGAGTTGTATGGGTATTGTCTGTTTAGAGGATCTTTATGTTGATGGACATTTAGGCTCCTTTGAACAATTGCAATCCAAATTTTCTATTGCAAAATCTCAATTTTTTAGGTATTTACAACTGAGACATTATATCCAACAAGTTACAAAGTCATATAAATTACCATCTGAGAAAAATGTATTGTTAAAATCTCTCCTAGGCCCTCCTGAAGCAAAACATTTGATCTCTGAGTTGGTTCGCTTTTTCTCAGGCACTTTGGATTTTTCCACGAGTAAAATTAAAAAAGCCTGGGAAGGTGAGCTTGCTATTGAGATCGAGGATGAAACATGGGATGAAATATTAAAGAACATCAAGTCTTGTTCAATTAATGCCAGGCTTCAACTGATTCAGTTTAAGGTAGTTCATAGATTACATTATTCTAAAACAAAATTAAATAAATTTTTTCCTAATCTTTCTTCACTTTGTAACAGATGTCAAGCAGCAGAAGGTACTCTAGCCCACCTTTGGTGGTTTTGTCCAAATTTACATAATTTTTGGTCACTTATCTTTCAATGGTTTTCATCTGTCTTTAACATCACTGTCACACCTGATCCTGAAACTGCTCTGCTGGGGTACTCCAACACCTTGAAAAACCTAGATTGTAACATGAGTATTGCTCTAACTTTTTGTACGATGATTGCAAAAAGGTGTATTCTGAAACTATGGAAGTCTGATTTAGCCCCTAAATTTGAGACCTGGCTGAATGAACTCATAAGTATTCTGCATGTGGAAAGACTGAGATATGAACTTTCTGGTAACATTCTTAAGTTTTCAAGAATATGGAATCCAGTGTTGGAATATATAAAAGACCAATAATGCTCCTTTTATTCAACCACATTACTTCAGTGTCTTCTTGATAAAATGGAAAGTTGAGTAATATACTGTAATTGTGAATCTTGCCCAATCATTTTATTTATTTATGTATTTATTGGTTATGTTATTTTTACTTTATATATTAGTTGTTTGTATTTTGTCCCCTTTTTTGTTGTTATTGTTTTTGTTTTGTCTTTTTATTTTTTTTATATATAAATGTACTTGAAAATCTTATAAATAAAGTGTTAAAAAAAAAAATTATACATTAAAGAACGTATTCAGTCTAAAAAAATAACTTTTAGCTTAAAGCTACCCATTTGCAACTTCAGATCTTAGCTTGCCTTTTGCTACTTTTAGCCACCGTTTTGCTATTTTTAACATTTAGCACGGGTTTAGTTACTTTTAATTTTCTAGCTTATCTTTTGCTACGTTAAGCTAACGATTTGCTGCTTCCAACTTTTAGCGTGTTATGTTTCTTTTAGGTTCAAGCTACCCTTTGGCTATTTTAGCTATTAGCTAACTTTTAGCTGCTTTTATCAAGTGTTTTGTAACTTTTATCTTTTATCTAGTGTTCTTCTTTTAGCTTTAACAACTTAGTTTCGGCTTCTTCAGTAAACTTTAGCAAAATCATTCAGCTCTCAGCGTCACTCTGGACTGTCACAGCAAATCTCTGACGTATTTTTCGTCTTGAACGGTTCACGGGTTTGTGCGGTCGCTCTGCACTAAACCGATTTTGAAACCCTCCACCTTTAATAAACTGACTCATTAAAACCTTGAAGAATAAACCTTGTTTCTCCAGACATGAATGCACAACTTGTTCTGCTCCTAAATCTGTGCTTTGAAACAATAAAGCAGCTCCAACTCACCCAGATTCCCAGGGTAATCACTTTCTCTCCCACCTGGATCGGTTTGGCAACAAAAGCAGCGCCGATTGTCTGTTGGGAGGAAAATACAAACAAGTTGAAGATATCAGACACCGAGACATGAAAATAATCCTCTTCGTGTGACTCTCACAGAGCCTGAACTAAACGAGCATGAACAGGAATCAAGAGTGTGTGTGTGTGTGAGTCGAGATCATCAGGCCATGAGCTGGAATCAAGTTGATTTTGTTAAAATTTTAATAATAATAGTAATAATTTATTCAATTTGTACTGCACTTGACATTTTACAACCTCAAAAAGCTACAATGTAAAACATCTAGAGACTAAAAAAAATGAACTAAAAAAATTTAAAAACAAAATTTATTTTATTTTACTAAAAAAAAAATTTTTTTTCAATAAAAAATAGATTTTAAAGTTTTAAATGTCTGGCTCGACATTACAACATTGTAACCATTATTACCGGTAGTCTACATGTGGAGCTAACTTTGTCAATAATCTTTTGTGTTTGACATGGAGACATTTGAGTTTGAAATGCAAATAAATAAAAAGACAAAAAAGGTAAATAAATTAAGCTAAGCAAACCCTGAAACCATGGAGAGAGAAGTCAAACAGCTTCCAGACTTCAAAATTAGCTTTACTCTGAAACATTTACAATAAAAAGCTGTTAAAACACCTCAAAATTTATTTCAAGATTGTAAATCCAGGCCTGTAAAAAGTAAACTAATGTGTAAAAAGGAGCCTTTAAAATCTCTAAAGTTACCGGTAGCTAAATGACAACAAAATCTGCATGTGCTTTTTTAATATGCTGTTGTGCATAATTACAGGCAGTTTAGCAAAGAACAGGCTAATCCACATCAGTCTGGAGTCTGCCGTTGACGCGGACCAGCTGACACTCACGTTCTGGTACGGGCCGACCAGGAAGCGGTGGTGAACGTATCTCTCCACCAGGCTCGTCTTCCCTACGCTCTCCTTCCCCAGCATCACCACCTTGGCGTCCACACGCATGGCGCTCATGGCGAGCAGGGGGTGCAGCCAGCGGTCAGCGCACTGCATGATGGGAAGACGAGATGGACGACACAGATACGGGCATTCATCATGAGAGGAACGAACACTGAGGGCTTGGAACAATGTGTATGTACGCAGAGTCAAGCTGTGAAGCTTTCATCCATTAGTGACGTGAAGCTTCCAGCTCCAGTCTTTGAACTTCCTCTGCTGTTCTTAAGGATGTGACTTCATGAAAAATGAAAACTTAAATCTGTTCCCTGAATGTAAAACAACACAAACTGATCACTCAAATCATGTTTTATTGTGCCCTCACATGTTTAGTGTTTATAACTTTCTTTTTTTAACTTTTCTAAACCTTTCTAAAAATAAATCCACATAAAAAAAAATCTGATTTCACTCCAACCTCTTTTTAGCTTTAGGCTACTGAGTTTAAACTTTTAGCTAGGTAAGAGTATTTTAAAGTGGAGCTACTCATTTCCTAATTTTAATTTTCAGCTACTTTTTTACCGATTTTAGCATTTTGCTACTACTGTATTTTACAGTTTAGCTTTAAGCAACTGTTTTGCAGACTTTAGCTTTTAGCTACATATTAAAAAATAGCCTTTAGATAGTTCCATTAACTTTAAATTTTTGCTGTTGATTTGTTGATTTTAGCTACTGTATGCAGATTTTTACTTTTAACTATATTAGTTTAATTTAACTTATTTATTTTAGCTACTGTTTTGCAGATTATAGCTTTTAGCTATATGTTAGCTAATTTCGCCTTTATCTGCAATTTTGCTGACTGGCTTCTACCATTTTGCGGACGTTAGATTTAAGCTACTGATTTTAAACTGATTTTAAACTTTTAGCTAGGTAAGAGTATTTTAAAGTGGAGCTACTCGTTTCCTAATTTTAGTTTTCAACTAATGTTTAGCTGATTTTAGTATATTGCTACCATTTTACAGTTTAGCTTTAAGCAACTGTTTTGAAGACTTTAGCTTTTAGCTACATATTAGAAAATTTTAGCCTTTAGATAGTCAAAGTCAACTTTATTGTCAGAACTGCAATATGTACAGGACATACACAGGATTGAAATTGCGTTTCTCTCAGTCCCTCGATGCAACAGTAACCATTTAAACACTAAAACACTGAAACATTTAACATAAGCATAAAATAGTAAAAGTGTTTTAGTTAAAATAGTTCTGTTAACTTAAATGTGTTGCTGTTAATTTGTTGATTTTAGCTAATGTATGCAGATTTTTACTTTTAACTTTATATTACCGGTAGTTTAATTTAGCTTATTGATTTTAGCTACTGTTTTGCAGATTATAGCTTTTAGCTAAATGTTATCTAATTTAGCCTTTATCTGCAGTTTTGCTGACTAGCTTCATTCATTTTGCAGACTTTAGCTTTTAGCTACACATTAGAACATTTTAGCCTTTAGATAGTTCTGTTAACTTTAAATTTTTGCTATTGTTTTGCTGATTTTAGCTACTCTATGCAGATTTTTACTTTTAGCTTTATATTAGTTTAATTTAGCATGTTGAGTTTAGCTACTGTTTTGCAGATTATAGCTTTTAGCTATATGTTAGCTAATTTATCCTTTATCTGTAGTTTTGCTGACTAGCTTCTACCATTTTGCGTACATTAGCTTTTAGCTACAGTTTTGCTAATGTCAGCCTTTAGCCACTGCTTGGATCATTTGAGGTTTTTGTGATTGTTCTGCTCGTTTTAGCTTTTCACCATTCTGCTTACTTTAGCCTGTTTTGCTAATTTCAGCTTGTGGACTGATCATTTGAGCGTCTGTACTGATTGTTTTAGCTTTAGTTTAGCTCATTTTAGCTTTACCAGCTCAGTTTCAGCTTCTTTAAACTTTCGTGAAGCCTTCGGCTCTCAGTGCTCAAACGGATTTTCTGCAGAAAATGATTGTGGTTGAAGTTTTACTTGACTTTG
>JBBPBX010002590.1:48897-67211 GCA_038048925.1 Garcialebias charrua
TATATATATATATATATATATATATATATATATAAAATTATTATTATGTTTTTGTTGAATATGTGTCCCTCTGATGGACTTGTGACCTGTCCAGGGTGTACCCCACTTCTCACACAGATAGCCGGACATGGGCACCATGCAGTGACCCCCCGCAACCCAGAAAGGAAGAAGTGGGTAAAAATAATGGATGGATGGATGAAGGACGGAGTCATTCATAGCATACACTATCAGAATATAAAAATTAAAAGTCTGCAGTGCACTGTAAACTGTAAATTTAAACCACGACTGGAATCAGAGCTTAAAGTTAAAAAAGGACAATCTTTGTAAATTAGTTTCAGCACAAGTTTTGTCTCATCACAAAATTCCAGCTGTTGACTCATTGATTCTTACCTTGCTGCAAAAAAAAGTTTTTTATTTATTTTTCAAATATGTTCAACAGTGATTTGAAACAAGAAAGTAAATTTTCTGCAAATGTCTATTGTGAATGCTGAATGACTGCTGAAATTTATCAAAGAAGCAGAGACTGAATTCTTAACGTAAAAAAAAAAGCTAAAATATAAAATAGCAGAAGCTAAATTTCAAATTCGGCTAAACGATAGGTAAAAGTTAAAATGAGCAAACTTGTAGCTAACAGTTAAAATTCAAAAATGTCAGGTAAACGCTAAAATTAGCAAAACTGTAAATGTAGCTAAATAGTAGCTAAAACAAAACTAACAAAATAGTAGTTAAATTTTAAAACCAGCAGAAAACTAAAGGGGGGGAGGGGGGACTGTTAGCAAATCCAAAACAATTATAATAATAATAATTGTCTAATCTTGTCATCTGCGTATGTTTCCCATACACAGACGAAATTCGTCTCTGCATTTAACCCAACCACCTACCAGGCGGTGCAGTGAGCAGCCATAGAAGGCGCTCGGGGAGCTGGAGAAATAGGTGTGCACTCATAGACACCCCAAGATGTGTAGTGGCCGGGACGCGAACCCGCGTCCTTCGGGTCCCAAGTCAAACGCCCTAACCACTACACCATCTTGGCTCCATGTGAATGCTGACTAAGTTTCCACACATTTAGGTCCTGACTTTACCAACTTCAGTACCATAATCTTCGTCCGATCTCCAATCTGCCCTTCATCTCCAAGATTCTTGAAAAAACTGTTGCTAGTCAACTTCACTCACACCTGTCCAACAACAACATTTATGAAGAGTTTCAATCTGGTTTTCGCCCCCACCATAGCACCGAAACAGCTCTAGTAAAAATTACTAACGACCTTCTTCTTGCTGCTGACTCTGGTCTTCTGTCCATCCTCATTCTTCTTGATCTAAGTTCTGCCTTCGACACCATCTGTCATTCTATCCTCCTCAACAGACTAACCTCCATTGGCATCTCAGGTACCCCGTTAGACTGGTTCACCTCCTATCTCTCTGACCGCACTCAATTCATTCAGCTTAAATCCTTCCGTTCCCAGTCTTCCCCTGTCTCCACGGGTGTCCCCCAAGGCTCTGTCCTCGGACCCCTCCTCTTCATCATTTACCTCCTTCCTCTAGGTCACATCTTCCGCAAATACGGCGTCCATTTCCACTGTTATGCTGATGACACACAGCTCTACTTGTCATCAAAACCTAACTCCACCCACCCACCCTCCATCCTCACCGACTGTCTCAATGAGCTAAATCACTGGTTTTCTAACAATTTCCTTCAACTAAACAGTAACAAAACAGAAATCATTCTTGTCGGTACCAAAAACTCTATTTCAAAATCAGAACATCTTCTCGTCCCCCTTAACAACTCTCTGCTATCCCCCTCCCCTCAGGTCAAGAGTCTCTGTGTCATCCTCGACACCACTCTCTCCTTCACTTCACACATCAACAATATTACTCGGTCTGCCTATTTCCACCTCCGTAATATTAACCGTCTCCGTCCTTCTCTCACACCCCGCTCCACAGCCATCCTGGTGCACAGTCTTGTGACTTCCCGTATCGATTACTGCAACTCCCTTCTCTACGGCCTCCCCAACAAATCTCTCCACAAGTTACAGATGGTCCAGAACTCAGCTGCCCGTGTCATCACTCAAACCTCCTACTATAACCACATCACTCCTGTCCTGCAGCAGCTCCACTGGCTCCTCCTACTATAACCACATCACTCCTGTCCTGCAGCAGCTCCACTGGCTCCCGGTTAAATCACGCATCATCTTCAAAATTCTACTCCTCACATTCAAATCTGTCCACAACCTTGCCCCTCCTTATGTATCTGACCTTGTGGTGGACCACTAGGGGACTCTACTCACACCCAGTGGACCGGATGTTTTACCGGATGTTTTATTGTGAAAGGTCCAGAGGACCGGATGTTTTATTGTGAAAGGGTTGATGTTTAAGGTGTGTTTGTGGTGCTTACTGCCAGAATAGTTGGAGTTGAGTAAAGTGAAGTTCTGCATCCCGTCTCCTGTGTCGTCTCTTCCCCTCCTCCTACACTGGTGACCTCGTGAATTGAATATGTCGACATCTGACGCTCCAGCCAACTCTCCTCAGATGTCCGCTGCTGTGGAACCTCCACAGGCGGCCCCACTCGCTTTTTCGGTAACCACATCACTCCCGTCCTGCAGCAGCTCCACTGGCTCCCGGATAAATCACGCATCATCTTCAAAATTCTACTCCTCACGTTCAAAGCTATCCACAACCTTGCCCCTCCTTATCTATCTGACCTCCTACAAATCTCCATCCCATCACGCTCTCTCAGATCCTCCTCTTCGCTACATCTCCATGTACCCTCTGCCCGCCTCTCCACCATGGGGAGCAGGGCCTTCACCTGCTCTGCCCCTCACCTCTGGAACGCCCTACCGCCAGACCTCCGAAACACCACCTCCCTTTCTCTGTTCAAGACAGCCCTGAAAACACATCTCTTTAGACTAGCTTATCATTAACTTTATTAAATGTATATTTTTTTACATTTGTTTTATATTTTGCATTTTATAATCTTTATGTATTTTATATTTCAATTTGTCACTGTACAGTATTGGTATTGTTAAGTGTCCTTGGGTGTCCTGAAAGGCGCTTTTAAATAAAATGATTATTATTATTATTTAGCAGGGTTACTGTGCAGTCTGTAAAAGTCTTACATTTAATAATCTAAACATTTTGTATTCCTGTAACAGAAGTTAATCTGTTAACAGAAGTTAATCTTGAGCTGCGTGCCACCTCTGATCTGACTCTGTTCAAAACCAGACTGAAGACCCACTTGTTCAAAAAAGCTTTCAGTGTGTAACTTTTATTACTTTTGGTATTTTAGTATGTAGCATTTTTTATTTCTATTGCCTACTTTATTTACCCAACCGAGGTCTGTCTGCTTGTTTTGTATATAATGTACCGGTATATAGAAATCTGTGATATCCTGTTGGTTTTGAACTGTCAACATCTGTTTACTGTGATTGTAGTTTTCTTTATTTTCTTTTTGATAAGTGCAAATGCCTATTGCCAATGTGACGTGTGCTGCTGACCACTTGACCAGGTCACCCTTGTAAAAGAGATCTCGATCTCAACGGGCTCTACCTGGTTAAATAAAGGTGATTTGGGCAGCACGGTGGCACAACTGGTAGAGCTGCTGCCTCTCAGCGAGAAGGTTGCCGGTTCAAATCCCGGTCCGGGGCCTTTCTGGGTGGAGTTTGCATGTTCTCCCCGTGCATGCGTGGGTTTCCTCCGGGTACTCCGGTTTCCTCCCACAGACCAAAAAACATGCTTGTTAGGCTGATTGGTGACTCTAAATTGACCCTAGGTGTGAGTGAGAGAGTGGATGGTTGTTTGGTGTGAGTGAGACAGGTCCCTCTTGTAAATGAGTCCCCGTGACTCAACGAGGCTAGCCTGTATAAATAAAGGTTGAATGAATGAATGATTGATTTTATTACTGTTGTTTTTTTATTCTATTCTCACTGATTTATTGTTCCAGTTTATTCATCTTTTTATCCTGTTAAGCACCTTGGTCAATGCAAGGCATTGTAGGAAGGTGCTATACAAAGGTGGAGTCTGCAGTTTCTGTAGAACATCAGCACTTAGAAAAAATTTCAACAAGCAAAGCATTCTGATCCCTCCCCCTCAGAGCCATATATGGCACTGCCCCCTTGTGGTCTGTTAAAATTCAAATTCAAGCTCTGTTTTTATTGGCTGATTCGAATTCAAGCTCGGTTTTTATTGGCTGGTTACAAACTTTGTTTTTATTGGCTGGAAAATGGCGGGTCACTTTTTCTTTTTAGAAATGCTTATTTACCACCTGGAGAAGCAAGGGGACAATATTTTTTTTTAGTTTTTTTCAGAGATTACCTCTCTAACATCAATCTAGTGACAGAGTGAAGAAATATGTTAAAATATATATTGTTTGAAAAGTTAGACTACATTACAATCTTACATACCCAAGCTTTAATCGGTCATAACAGCAGCACGGTGGCACAACTGGTAGAGCTGCTGCCTCTCAGCGAGAAGGTTGCCGGTTCAAATCCCGGTCCGGGGCCTTTCTGGGTGGAGTTTGCATGTTCTCCCCGTGCATGCGTGGGTTTCCTCCGGGTACTCCGGTTTCCTCCCACAGACCAAAAAACATGCTTGTTAGGCTGATTGGTGACTCTAAATTGACCCTAGGTGTGAGTGTGAGAGTGGATGGTTGTTTGGTGTGAGTGAGACAGGTCCCTCTTGTAAATGAGTCCCCATGACTCAACGAGGCTAGCCTGTATAAATAAAGGTTGAATGAATGAATGAATGAATAACGCTACGAAAGCATAAGTGTCTGCACCATTTATAACCCGGCTGAGAAGGCGGCCAGCCGAGGATGACGGGTGTTGCGTTCAATTCCAAGCTAAGTATCCTATTCAGACTTATTGGCGACAGCGATGAACGTCAACGTCGACTCTATGATTTATATTACAAAACAAAGTTGTTTCTGCGCCAAGGTTCAAAAGAAATTATCCAGTGAGAAACTTCTCCTTTACCGCTCCTCGCTACATCCAGCCGGGTTATAGACAAGTTTACTAAAAACGAGTGGGCCCAGTTGAAAAAGCCTTGTTTTCCCATATGCTTAATTTGATTGGTTTAAAGTTTTACCACGTGACAAAAATGCTGATAGGTGATTGGTCCGGGTCTCGAGGATATTTTTTCTTCTCCATTCCGCTCATCATCAACACATGCACACACACACAGTCGTGTCTGTGTAAAGTAGGAGAAAGAAACAACATGGCCGAGGAGGAGGGAAGCGAAGTAACTCACGGAGGAATTTTTCAGGAGATCTTCACTTCTCCGCTGAACCTCACATTGCTCAGCCTCTGTTTGTTCCTGCTCTACAAAATCTTCCGCGGGGACAAGCCGCCGGATCTCGGCGAGGTGGAAAAACCTCTGCCCAAATTGAAGAAGAGAGATTTTACCTTGGCAGAGTTGAAGCCCTACGATGGATTGCAGGACTCGCGGATTCTCATGGCCGTCAACGGAAAAGTGTTCGACGTGACCAGGGGCAGGAAGTTCTACGGTCCAGGTAGTTAAGTAAACTTTCAGCTCTTAGCGACTGTTTTATAACAAAAGCAAGACGTGAGTAAGGTTGAAAATTTAAGTTGTAAAAACTGATGTGACAACCATAAATGTGCGATGGTTATTTTATTTTATTTTTGTCTTTTAACCCTTTGGTCAACTTTTCGCTGCTGGAATTTGGCGCCACACCCCTTTTGTTTGCTAGCTGGGGTCCTATTTTTCACAGCGGAGGGGCCGTAACGTAGCAGCCTTGAAGACAAAGATCGTCTATAAATGAAGACGTGCTCTCTCGTTAAAAACTGATTTGACTATCGCTGCCGTTTAAAAGTGCGCGAAAAGTGGCACAGCGTCAACCATCTGTATTTGTTTACCCTAATCTAAATAATAGACTTTATGGATATTCTAACAATTTTGAGGTCAAAACTTTAAAGTTAACTTTAAAACTCAATATTTTTTAGATATGAAAATTTAAAAATTGTCAAAGGTTTAATGGTGTAAATTGGATGGTTTGTTATAATAATATAACTTATCGCAAATATTTTTATCGAGTTTTAAAAACTATGCTTCTTATTTAAGTAACTAATAACCAGCACATTAAATTATGAACAAAAATATCTGCAATAAATCGTGCTCTTTAAAAATACACCTACTTTACTAGAAAGAGTGAAGACAATTGAATAATTTTCTGTCTTTGAGAGATTTTTTTGTGACATTTGATGTCAGTTGATGTAGACTAATTATTGTAGTAAAAATGTCTAAAGCAACTAATTACTAATGAACTATTTCTCCCAATGAAATAAAATGTTGTTGCCATTTATAAAAACATAATCATTTAGATCATATAACATTATTGTTAAGATATTTTTTAGAGAAATTACAATTCCAGCAGCATTTTACAGGCGGTAGAAACAAAGGGTCAGTGTCAAAAAGTGACGACAAGTATTTACATTTATGGGTATGATAATGAGTAACGAGTGTTGAAAGTTCATATACAGTATTATCAATAAAGTCCAAGTAGAGCACATTTCAAGGACAAGAAACATGTTAAATAAAAAGTGACAACTGAACTGCAAATGGACAGTTTTTATTTCTTCTTAGCAGCTTCTTCTCTTGTTTTAGTGTCAAACCGGTTCGGTATTCCAGCAGTCAGACACAGAGTTGCACTTTGTCGTTTTTATCTTGTCCCAGATTGTGACCTCTGACCGACATGATTAATCACTGTCGACTGTGTGTTCCACAAGACCGGGTCCAAAGCCTGATATCCTGTGTTCGAGGTCACAAGCATTGCCTTAGACCACCGTTGTGCCTGAAAACAATTATTTGTGTTCTTGCAAGCATTTATTGCTTTGATACAGTACAGTATATCAAACTGAAGCTTCTTGTGAAACCAGTTTGGTTAAATTAAGATAACGCCAATTACAAACTAACAGTTTTGTATTAACTTAAAACAGACAGAGGTCTCTTATTCCCAGTTGAGCAAATGTTGGTTTTATTTTTATTTTTGGACTTCAGTAATGGTTCCCAAGAGAACTCTTCCAACATGTAACACCCAGTTTTAACCACAAACGCTGTGTTTTAGGAGCAAAACTTTATAAACCCTTCAAATTTACATTAGTCATTTAAAAAAAAAAGGCGGTTTAGGAAAAACATAAAAACACTGAAGGAATTCATATCACCTACTGCCTTTCATTCACTTTAAACCAATAATTTTAAGTTGTAACCTTCTTAGTTAAAACTAAAATTAATGTTCTGAGCTCTCCATCTGACTCACAGCTACCACCACACCAAATATCTGTGAAACGGACTGTTGGCCAAGGGCGACTTAACTGTGGCGGCCATCTTGCAGGTTGGGTTTTGGCCGTCTGGATCATAGATATAATAAACACTAGATAAGACAGCCCCGCTGTTGGCCAATGGAGACCGACATCGTCAGACGGCGGCCATCTTGGGACAGACAGAACGCCCACTCTTAACATGAATGTGAATGGTGCATTCACTATTAAAATAACCATAACTTGCTTAATTTCCATCCGATTTTAAAACGGTTTGGTTTGTTATAAATGTGAGAGATGTTGTTATAATATGGTATACTTAAGATGGACGTTCACATGAAAATAACGTTATGTAGACACTGTATTGCACTAGCAGTATACACAATAAGATTATATTTACATCTATTTCTAAATACATGTTTATTTCCAGCGAAATTAACTGACATATGTTACAATGCTAATAAATATTTAATACTATTTCATCATAAATAGTATTATTATTGGTGATATGAAATTAATTTATGCCAATTTTTTTCCCTACACATTTAAATATTATGTAATATTAAATACATTATTACACCAACCTTGGTCAATATGTGTAGTTTATTCTTTTTAGATACATGAAAAGATTTAATAATTGAGAAATATAAATAAACAAACAAATAAACAAAAATAAACATCTGATAGTGTGACATCTGATAGTGTGACAAGACTCTCACTCCCTCGGTGCAACAGTAACTATTTAAACATTAAAACACTGAAACATATAATAATAGACATAAGCATAAAATAGTAAAACTTTAACACTGTCCTGAGTTTTTGCATAGTGGTATAAGAGTATGAAAATTTACACCAACTCTAAAAACTAAAGCACTAAACATTTAATGAACATAATACTGTTCTGAGTTTTTGCATACTAGTACAAAAAGTAAAAAAGTATAAAAAGTATAACTATAAAATAAACTAAAGGTTCTAGCATTGACATTTGCAAAGTGGCAAAGCAGCATATCAGTTAATGTACACAGTATATGCATGAGGTAGTAGTTCATGTTGTTATAGAATGGCATATGCAGTAAGGCACATTGGGCATCCTTAAATAAGGCTGGTCAGAGAATACTGTATGTGTATCAGCAGTGGTGTAGATATAAAAGTAGTGTAAATGTAAACAGTAGTAATAAATGTAAACAGTAGTAATAAATGTAAACAGTATTAATAAATGTGAACATTGAATGTAAACAGTAGTATGTAAACAGAGAATGTAAACAGTAGTATGACTATAGGCAGTGATGTAATACAAACATTAGTGCAAATATGAGAAATAGTGCAAACTGAATGATCACATGACCGAGAGTTTAGTGAATAACCCGTTTGACGACACAGAGTCCAGTGTTAAAATCTTTGTGTTTTTGGAGCTAATGCCCTTTAAAAAGGACTGCCTTGGTGTGCTTCTGCCTCATGTTGCCACTCTGTAAACGCAAATTATTGATTTTTGCCAAGTGATGTAGCCTTAGCTTGAAAAACAATGAGACAACTAATGAGAGCAGCATATGGTGGTGACTGTCAATGCCATATTGTGTGTCACTGTTGTGCTTCCCAAGCAAAAACACATCCTCGGTACCTATCCTCTTCCGCACAATGTAGATGACCTCTAGTTGTTTGATGGGCTGTGATCGTATGCAATCTGCAGATGCTTGACGAATGACCCACTCTGCTGCCCTAACTACCCTCACTGTGCCTTCAGAAGGAATCATCAGCCCCCCTTTGTTTCTCAGAGTCAGCAGGTGGTAGCTCTTGTCTTCACTGGCAGTTGCAGCGTCTGTCACCAGGCTGGCACGGCAGACATCACAGGACAACTTTGTCAATGCCCGTCGCACAACAAAACCTTGAAATAGAGTTAGACAAATGAACAATATTAATAATAAACATAGTAAGTAAAATTAAGGTTACATTTCCTTTTTAGGACTTTTTAGGACTATCATCTCATTATTTGACCATCATTTCAGTTTTTGAACATTATATGCTGAATGCTAGCACTACAGGTAATAGGTCAAATCTAGTATAAGTCAACATCTACCTGAAATGTACACAAGTGTGTTCTCCACAAGACCATCGAAGCGGCTGGGAAGGTAGCTGTGGTCATGTATAAGAGCAGGAATGTCAGCAAATGGTGATGGAAGATCTTCTTCTTCTACAGAGGACATATCTACAGCTGACAGGTTTGTAGATGTGTCAATGTGGTAGAACTGGTCAGCAGAGGACACTGGTTCAACTGGTAGTGACTCTGTCTCATCCTGTGCGGTCACATTGCCTTTTATGCTTGGTTTAACACCACACCGGGCCATCAGCTTTCTGAAAATGTTCTTGAACTGGCTGGCACTAGGGTTGTTATTCCATCCACCTTAAAATAGACACAAGATATATAACAGTATATTACATATTCACCGATTTTTCAAACAAATAAACAAACCAAATGTATTTTCCTAAAAAAAAAGAAAACATGGATCAACAAATTGAAAACAACAAAATGAAAACAATACAGTTGCTGACAGTTACGGTCACTTAGTGTTGTGTTAAAAAATAATTATGAATTGTACCACATGCTCTGATGGAGTTAAAGAGAAGCTCCAAGTGGTCCTGGCTGAACCTGTAGGTCAGGATATATCGCTGCCCATCAAGCAGCACAGGAACCATTGACATCAATGTGTCAATATTGATGATAAATCCCAGGATAGACAGGAATCTTAATGAAATAAAGCAAATATTGTATAATTACAAAGAGGTCCCAAGAAAGAATGAGTTTAGGATCTTAACATTTAATTTTTTAGGGGTGGCGGTGACTAAACACAAGAGCAGGAACAGAGACGTATTTTAAAACAGCAAATATATTGTAGCAAAACACCCTGATAAGATAAGACGTACCATCACCAGAAAAGAGCATGTTATGAACGCGATGCAGACAGAGAAGAGCATATTATGAACTCCATGCAGAGAGGTGAGAAGAACTGAGGAGATAGCATTAGAGATGCACTAAAACCGGTAAAGTGTAGCTGTTTGTAATACTGTAGTATCTTTACTTTGGATCATTACTTATAACTACGGTAGTTTATACAACTACTGTAATGAAGAATAAAATAAACCCATATGCCAATACCCATTAACAATAACATTGTGTGGTGTAGAAATGGTTGTAGTGCATCACTAATATAACAATCACTATTTTAAGACACCTCTTTGTTCGATAAAGGGGTGTGCCATCTTCCAGCTTCATATAAATAAATAATAAAAACAGATTCTAGATTCTCGATGAGTGTGACACCCAAAACATGAATAAAACGTTTTAAAAAAGACAAAAGTGCTGTCTGACTACCAAAGAAATCATAGCCACGTTAATAACGTTTTTAAAAAGATAAACCGTTTGTAAATCCGTCAAGATTACAGCGAGTTAAGAGTATTTTTGTTTGTGTAAACCCCTCACCTCCATTCAGTTTCAACAGCTGCAGCTAATGTTGCTGTCTGTCGCAAGATGGCTGCCACGTGACGACGCCGGAGACTCCGCCTCAGCTTATCTAGTGTTTATTATATCTATGGTCTGGATGCCCATCCTTCTTTAAAATAAAGTAGAAATAAAGTTCAACATTACCCGTTGTTCCTTTTTGCTTCACTGGCTGTTGCTTCTCAGGTAGAGTCAAAATATTTAAAATTATTCAATGACTTATTATCTTATTAGTTTCTCTGGAAGATATAAATCTTTAAAATAAGGGTTCAAATATTTAGTTTGTTTCTGTAAGGAGTTCCTAAAATGTTTGCAAGCGTTTCATAGGGACTATTTTCAGAGGTGGAGGGATACGCATGTTGCGTTAAAAGAAGCCGGTTATGTTTTTCAAACCCAGAGAACCTTTTTCGGATCAACTCTGTTGTTCCTGAACGTGCGTCCTCGTCTGTTTCCTGTTCTCACAGAGGGACCGTACGGAGTGTTCGCAGGCAGAGACGCGTCCCGGGGTCTGGCGACCTTCTGTCTGGAGAAAGATGCTCTGAAAGACGAGTACGACGACCTGTCGGACCTCAACGCCATGCAGCAGGAGAGCCTGACGGAGTGGGAGACTCAGTTCACCAGTGAGGAACATTTGAGTTTTACACCACTGTAAAGGTTTTTAACGCCCCGTTACGCTTTACAAAGAAAAAAAACTGTCCTCTGAAAGGGGTCAAGTTCTGGACTAGAACTGGGTGAGAAAAAAACAGCTGAAGTTACAAATAACACTTGGGCTGAAGGACCAGTGGGTGTTGGATGCACTTTTGCACAATACTCCTAATTAATTTAAATAGTTTAAGTAATAATAATAATAATAAACTTTATTTGTATAGCACCTTCCTACAATGCCTTGCTCTGACCAAGGTGCTTAACAGGACAGAAAATATAAATAAATATAAATTACCGCAAGTGAAATTTTCAAAACTCTCACATCAGTCCGCTTCAGTGGTTTACTTGTTGGTTCTAATTTCTGTCAAATGTTGATTATATTTGGTTTAAACATACAAAATTGTAAGCAAAAACAAGTATTTAACATTACACACAAAACTTTTGATTATTTCTTGTAGCATTATACTGTATATACAAATACAGGCTCTCTAGCTAAAAAGCTAAATGGGCCTCTTCCCTCATGCTGAAAGCTCCCTACCCCTGCTCAAAAACTGTTGGTACAAGCTTTGCTCAGACATGTCTCCATCCCTCCCCATCAACAAAAATTATGGATGAGATGAGCACCCCGCCATGGCAAGTTAACTAGGGGAAACACTGCACTTCTACGCTGATGACTGTCAAATTTACTTCCCCCTAAGACAAAACGGTACAGGCTCTATTCAACCTCTGCTCGACTGCCTGGCTGACATCAGGGACTGGATGGCTTTAAATTTCTTAAGCTTCAACGATAAGAAGTCTGAAGCCATATTGTTCCTTCCCAATGACACAACCTCAAACCACTGCATTGACCTGTCTGCTCTACCCCTGTCCGAAAAACAAAAAGTCACAAATCTGGGAGTGATAATGGATCCTTCCATGAAACTCAACAGTCATGTAAACATGATCGTCAAATCCTGTTTTTTCCAGCTGAGGCGTCTGTCTAAGCTGAAGCCCATATTATCAAAAAACAACCTGGAGACAGTGATTCACGCATTCATTACATCTAGGCTGGATTACTGCAATTCCCTTCTGCTTGGCGTCAGTCAAGCCACCATTGCACGATTACAACTGGTTCAGAACGCAGCTGCCCGATTTTTAACCAGCACACGCAAAAGAGAGCACATTACACCAGTCTTGGCCTCCCTTCACTGGCTACCGGTTCATCTTCGAATCCAATTCAAAATTCTCATGTATGTCTACAAATCGCTGAACAGTCTCGCCCCCGCCTATCTCTCGGATCTGATACACCCATATGTCCCTCCACGTGCTTTGAGGTCAGAGGATCAGGTACTCTTAATAGTTCCAGAAACTCGCCTTAAGCGCAGGGGTGACAGGGCGTTCTCTGTAGCAGGCCCAAGACTCTGGAACGAGTTACCGCTGCTCATCAAACAGGCCCCCTCCCTCTCGGTTTTCAAATCCCGGTTAAAAACTCACTACTACTCCATCGCTTTCAATGCCAGCTGATTTGTATTGGATCGTTTTATTTATGATCTGCAATGTTTTTATGTTTTTCGTGTTGTACTTCATTGTCTGTGTTGCCTGTTGCGTGTTTGTTTGTCCAGCACTTTGGTGTGGACTTGTTCCTGTTTAAAGTGCTTTATAAATAAAATGGTATGGTATGGTAAATAGCAGAAAAAAACTGAAACTAGCATGATTAATCTGAAAAGAGCATAACAGTTGAAATTTGCATTAAGAATTTAATTGGGCTGAAATTACCATGAAAAACTCGAATTTATCGGAAAACAGCAAAAAATTTGCTAATAAAATGCTAAAAAGGTAGAACAAGCTTAAATTAGTAGTAGAAAGCAGAAATAACATGTTTGCCCAGTTGGGATGAAAGAAGCAGAAATGAGCACAAAAAGTGGAAATTGTCTATAAAAAAGCTGACTTTTTTTTTTTATAGAGAGAAAGAAAGAAAAGAGAAAGTAAGACAACAAAACAACAATTATCCACAAAAAGAGCACAAGGCAAACACACCCAACCTCCGTCCGCAATCCTGCAAAGCACATGACAGAACACAGCAACGAAACATACATGCATAAAGACTAATAATATTCATGACCTTGCAGTAGATTTCTATAAATACACATACCCATACCTACAAATATATATACAGTATACATACATATACATTTATATTCATTCATATACCCATCTACATATCTGCATATATCTACATATACATCCCTGCATCCATTTGTGTGTGGTTGTGAGCATGCATAAGTGAATAAGGTTCCTCCAATAGAACATTTAGCAGCGACTGTGAAGCATCAGAGATCCGTCCCCCCAAAGCCCGAGGCAGACGAAGGGGCGATCAAAGCCCAAGACCCCAGGAAGGACCCCGAGCCCAGAGTCCCCAGGGCCACCCGAACAGGACGAGCCACTCGTCCACTCCCCAGATCTGACCAAGGGGAAGAACCGGACGAACCCCACCAGTGACCACATACAATGACCCCCCGGGGTCAAACGCGACAAATTCACAGGCCCCCGCCGGAGCCCGCTGCACTGACTAAAAAAGCTGAAATTATCAACAACAAAAACAGCTGTAAAGTAGCTAAAAGGCAGAAAGAAGCTTAAATTAGTAAACGGAAGTGGCGCGAGAACATTTTTGCTGAATTAGACTGAATTTTTTTTTTAATTGGTGCAAAAAATGTGGACTTAGCTGAAAGAGCTAAAATGAGCATAAAACTGTTCAATAGTAGCTGAAATCACAGAAAAAGCTGAAACTTGCATAAATAAGCTGAAAGGACCATAATAAGGAAATTGGCAAAAAGAAGCTAGAAGAAGCACAAAAAATGTTTTAGATAGCAGAAAGAATCTGAAAGGAGCACAAAACGGCTGAAAGTAGCTGAAACATTTTTTAAATTTGCACAAGAAGCTGAAGCAGATCAAAATGTGAAAGGAGCAGTAAAAGGTTGTAAACGGATCTAAAGATTTGAAGGATGTAAAATGAGATCAATTCATTTTCTATGAGACAGAAAAGGTTAAATATGTGAAAAAGCTAAAGTTGCATCTATACCTACCGAAAGCCATATCAGGATTGTCCTGAAAGAGCTGAACGTTGTGAAATATGACTTGTTGAACTAGCTTGAAAACTGCGAGACGAGCGTTGCACCGAAAAACCGTCTGGGAGTAAAATGGATGACAGTAGAAAGGCTTCATAAACAGTCACACAGTCCCAGCTCAGTAACAACAGTCACCCAGAAAAGGGCGAAGTTTTCATAGAAGATCAACTGAAAGGCTGTACCGGTAGTTTAATTCCACGTGCTGTGATTCTGTGTTTCAGTGAAGTACGACTACATCGGCAAGCTTCTGAAGCCGGGAGAGGAGCCGACAGAATACACCGACGACGACGAGGGCAAAGACAAGAAGACGGACTAGAGCGTGAAACGTGACGAGGAGGGGAAAAACGAAAGATGTTTCTCGTACCTTCAGCCTCCTCGCAGAAAACGTTCTTCTTACGTTCTTGTAATTTTGGACCAATGCTGCATTTTACATCAACTGTATGTTTGTCTCTCCTGAGGGTCATTAGCAGCTAAATGTGACGGTTAGTCTAGAAATGTTATTGTAGGTGTTTTATCAAACTGACCCCGTCATCACAGGGTTTGTGTTTCAGACGTGCTAAAAGCTAACGGCTAATGTGTAGGAGAGAAACTTGTAGATTTATTCAAGTCCTGTTAAGGGGTTAGCTGGATGTGCAGCTACAACGATCTGAAGCAGAGAGACCCGGTGAAATAAAATGTTCTATAACAGCAAAGCTATAAAACTATAAAAGCAGTTATTAGTCGTCATAAATTAAAGCCATCGCTATTTAGAAGAGCTGATTTGTTTGTTGTTGTTGTTGTAATCTGTCATTTGTGTCCATTACATTCAGAAGTTTTTAGTCTTGGATGAGAAATGTTAATATAAAAATGTAATATTTTTGATTCTCGTTAATAAATAAGAACGCATCTTGACATTTTTTGCATCTTTTATACTTTGTATTATTTTTCCTGTTTTCTTTTCGTAATATATACTGTGATGATCCAGGTTTTAGCTCGGCTTTTGTTAGTCTTTTGAAGGTATTCAAACGCTCGTCATGACTAAAGTGCCTTTAAACCACGACAAACTAACAATTACTCACTGATCTTTTTAACCATTTACTTCATGCTTTGTTTACACTTTTAACCTGCGAGTCCAAATTCCCCCTCAGCTGAGCTCCATCTAGACTGAATAACCAGTTTGACTAATTTTATGAGCGAGTAAACGACTGTAAACCAGTGGAGCTCCTCCACTGACCCGCCGCCTGGATCACAGCATTTCAAACTCAAATTGTCAGAAATACAGTGTAACTGCCTTATCAAGTTCGATGGAAGAAGGTGGTCAAATTTTTTTTGTCGTCATTAAAACTTGTCTTCTTTTTTTGTGTGTATTTCTGTGCAAAATATCCAATATACCATACTGTCATGATCCTCATTTTGATTTAATAAAGAAAGACAAAATAAAAACTTGTACATCTCTATTTGAATAAACACATTGCAACAATTGTTAGTACTTTAATGCAGCATTTAATAAAACTACAGTACTGTAGTAATGTTAAAAGCTTTTTCATTCAACCTTTATTTAGTCAGGTAAATCTTTTGAACCTCATGGGCTCATTTACGAAAGCGACCTGCTAAAACTAAAGAAAAATGAACAGCAGTGGTAGAATTTCCTTAAACAAACAATATAAAAAAAAAGACTGCAAAAGTGTTCAAGCCATTTTATCTTAAGTGGATTTTAAACGAGAACAAATATTGTACTGTGCTTCTTTTTTCAGTGCATACATTTTTTTTATACGGTACATATTTTAAGGTGTCATGTGAAAAGAAAAAAAAGATGTGTCAGAAGTGGGATTCGAACCCACGCCTCCATTCGGAGACCAGAAGTCCCGTTTCTACGGAAGGAGTTGATCCTTGAGTCTGGCGCCTTAGACCACTCGGCCATCCTGACACGGTGAAACAACAGCAGAGTACTGACGTATTTATAGAATCAACCACAGCAGCTGTGTTATGGTATTGTGGGGTTTTAGTAATGTTCTATATATTATTTGATGTGTTTTATTTGATGTGTTTTTCTTTGTTTGCTTTACTCTTTATTTTTTCGCCAGTTGTTAGGTTAGACTTTCTGCGCATGCTCATGGTAAAAGCCAACTACAGTAATGCCGCATTAAAGGTACCGTGAGTCGATCCAGGAATTCTGTGTGTCTTTCCTTAGAAGTGGGACTGTTGGAATTTTTCAAAATAATTATCTATATAAATATTTTATATAACTAGCAATAGTGCTTCAACAAGCATGTATGTAGTTTTAATTTTCCAGAAGCTATTTTTCTCCTGTTTATTTGTCTCCTGTTTAGCTTTTTTTCCTATTTACCGACGGGACACGAATGCAACACAGCTTCCGGTTTAAATGTACCTCGACGGCGGCCATATTGGACTTCCGTTCTTCAAGGGTATCCGAAGACAACCGAGCAAGCCATCATGAACCACCGGTTCGCAAAAGCTGCTGCTAACCTCAGTGGTAAATATGCTGATTTTTAATTGGATTTTGTTTGTCAATAGACAGGCACCTGTCCGGTTTTAGTCGGGTGAAGCTCCTATGGCCTTTTTGGTCGTTGACCACGTTAGCTAGTAGCTACTTAGCCTTAGCACGTCCAAAACAGACGTTTTAGGTTTAAAGTCATGTTTTGTACCTGAATGTCCTGCATTTTCTTTCGAGGGAAATATCAAGCATAGTCTTGTAGGTGTCTTATATGTACAGTTGTTAAAACAGTATACCTATACTGTGCATACTGACTGACCTGTGTTTATCTTTGAACAACCTCGATTAGCCAGAATGTTAATTTCCTTAGCGAAAGTGTTGAGATACAAGTAAACTAAATACTACAAGTGAATTAAAAGTTGAAAATAATGTAGATTTGAGCTGTGGTTTTGGCTGCTGATCCAAGGTTACAACTCATTTGTAGTTTGCTAGGTTTTGTTTTGTGACAGACTTAGCTTAGGTGACATAATAAATTTTGACCTAAAGAAGAAGCTGCTGTTTTTCTTTAATCGGAAAACAAAAATTATCTAATTTTAAAAGGGACTATCAGACTAAAATTTGAATATGTAAAGTTTTACAGTATTTTAAATCCAACAAAATTTCTAAGGCTCTAAATAAATGTTTTCTACTTGCAGATGCTGAAATAATGGTTAGCTTTGTTCTAAAGTGGCATCTGTTTTTTTGTCTCTGTTGTGATATAAAAGTATGAACCAGAATAAATTGATAATTCTAATATCTATATATATATATATATATTATCCCAATCCTAATATTATCAT
The DNA here is from genome assembly GCA_038048925.1 of Garcialebias charrua. NCBI lineage: Eukaryota > Metazoa > Chordata > Actinopteri > Cyprinodontiformes > Rivulidae > Garcialebias > Garcialebias charrua. Next base: position 66,681 of record JBBPBX010002590.1, read on the forward strand.
TAGTCTGTGTTATTTTTCCCATTAATTTTACTCTCATTGATGTTGTTGATGTTAGCACTTTGGTAACAGCTTCTGTTTTAAATGTGCTCTAAATAAAGTTGACTTGACTATACAGTATATAGATATTTGTCATAATAGATGTTGATTATGTAAATAATTAGCTAATTGTGTCTCTTCTAGATACTATCAATAATTACAACTCTTTGCCAACACCAGAGTTTCTCTTTAGTTTTAATACTGTAGCTTTGAGTGGTCCCTGTCTCACAATTTGAGCTGTTTTCAGTTTTATAAAAGGCGTAGAATTTGATCTTGACCTAAAAACGTGACCTGAACAGTTTAGCTTTTAGGCATAACATGTACATTTTGGTGTAAGGTTGTCACTGCATGACATTCTTTCTGTTTTACAGGGCAGGCGGTGCGGCAGGTGGGACAGGTGAGGCATGGATCATCTGTCCGACAGGACTTCCACTCCAAATACGGCACTGGCGTGTTGATCAGCGGGGCGGTCTTCTGCTCCGTCGTGTGGGCCTA
>JBBPBX010002591.1:0-13883 GCA_038048925.1 Garcialebias charrua
ATAATTAATAATAATAATAATTAATTCAATTTATAACGCACTTTTCATTACTGAAAATCTCAAAGTGCTACACATATATTGAATGCTACACACATTCATAAACCGGTGGCGGCAGACTACCATGCAAGGTGCTTTCCAGTCCTACCGGGAGCAACTCAGGGTTAAGTGTCTTGCCCAAGGACACAACGACACATGGTGCGGGTCCCGGGAGTCGAACCGCCAACTTTCCGATCGGGAGACGACTGCCATTACCACTACACCACGGCTGCTATGCAGTCCATTTACTTATTTTCCTCCTTTTTTGCCCCCCACCACTCAGAGCTTTGCTCATTTTTCATCCATGCCATGGTTTTAGGTTCACGCTTCATGAACTTTGCAACATCAACTTTATAATTTGATATTCTAATTAACAAAAAAAAAAAAAAAAACATTTCTACTAGGAAATGTTTGAGACACTTGAAATGTAAATTCTCATGTCACATGTTTAGATTATAGAAAGCATGTTTCATGGGGCTTTCCATGCATAGGGAGTGTTGGACACTATTTATATTTTACATCATAGTTGTGATTTAGTTTGTAGACAGAACAGAGCTTCCTCATCACAGTTTACCAAAGCTAATGTAAACTTTATGTTGTCTGTAGTGACACTGAGCGGATGTGACAAGAATAATTAGAACTTTCACACCTACACTGCAGCTACATGGAGTAAAACATGAGAATCAATAAATCTGTCATCTTAAATTATTTGTTAGTTGAGAATTTTTTTAAAGTGTATCAGAGAATGTACTTGTCAGCAAAATCCCACTATGAATGATTAAAATAAAGGATGTGCATGACAACAGAAGTTCAGAGGTAAGCTGTAAATTTGTCATCAGAGCTCTGAATGTTTTAAACCGTTTTACCTTGTGCCATTTTAGGTCAACTTTGAGGATTATGAAGCTGTTCTGTCATTTGTGTTAGTGAACTACAACAACTGGAAATTGCTGGTTGGTGCTTTACTCAGAATTTATTTAATGATTTTCTATTTTATTATTTGTCTTTTATTGCAGGCCATCTTAAAAACAATAGAAATCAAAATTATTTTCTGTGATGGTTTGTTTCCTGGCAACACGGTGGCACAGTTGGTAGGGCTGCCGCCTTTCAGAGAGAAGCTTGCTGGATCAAAACCGGCCAGGGGCTTTTCTGGGTGGAGTTTGCATATTCTCTTCATGCATGCATGGGTTTACTCCCACAGACTAAAAACATGCATGTTAGGCTGATTGGTAACTCTAAATTGTCCACAGGTGTGAGCGAGAGAGTGAATGGTTGTTTGTCTTGTTTGTCTCTATGTGTACCTGTGATGGACTGGAGACCTGTCATGGGTGTCTCTCACACAATGATTGCTGGACATGGGCACCAGTGACCCCCATGGCCCAAAAAGGAAGAAGCGGGTAAATGGTGGATGGATGGATGGATGGATGGAGGTAGAGAGAGGCAGGGCAAATTACCCAGGACCCGAAAGTCCCAGGCTCGAGCCCCAGTCATTGCACATTCCGTGGTGTCTCTAAGCAGGACACCCCATTCCCCAACTGCCCCCTGGGTGCTCCCAATGGATGCATGGATGGATGGTTTCCTTTGACTTGTTGCAGTACATTCATGCAGAAACCAGCAGTTTTTATCATGGGTCCTGCACAAGTATCATCAGAGCTTGAAGACACCAGTTGTGCTGCAAAAAAATGCAGTAAACCAACATTGAATAAATGTTTCAATATTTCTATTAAATTATTATTACTGTTTTAATATAGTTTTATTCATGTTTACAAACAATAAAGTGGTTGTCAGTTTGATAAAGTAGTAAATTAAAAGTGATTTTACTCTAACCGTTTATGCATTGTATTGAGAATACTTCAAGATGAGAAAGAGACAAAAAGACTGGGCAACTGTAAAACGGAAAGGGGGAGCAATGTGCCCCCCTGTTCAATAGGAGGGAAGCAGCTGTGGCATCCTTGATGTCAAAGTAAGCTGATACATTTTTGTTTTAATCATACATACATGTATGCATGATGTATGTAAGGTGTTAAAGTACTTTTAATTTACAACTATTTTAGGTACTTTGTACTTGTAGTTTAGAATGTAGCATGAAGCTGCACTGCTTTAACTATGACCCCTGACCTTTGGGTAATCTTCAAGACTCACCATGAATTGTGTTCTTTAAAGTTATCTCTGACTTCAATAATGTCTGACATTTTTTACACATTCACCGTTCTTGGACACAGAGTCAGCTACAGTCTGACTAATGACTTATTTTTCTTATGTGTTTAAGAAAGAAAAATAAATCATTAATGAAATTGATTTTATTTGATTACCAAGTGTGAACATGAGTGGTTTTGGTTATTGTTTTCAATCATTATGATGAAATGATGTGAAATAGTACAAAGTATAATGTATCTAACATATTTCTCTGTTCTGTTTTTCAGAAAGTGTTTATGCCTTCAGAGACACCTGTTGTGAGTGTTCTTTGAACTGGAACTGTTGGCTTCAGAGGGGAAGTCACAATGTTCCTGAGAGTAGTCAAATCAATCTTCTCAGAGCTGTTGTATTCACAAAGTTTGTGTGGAAAGCAGTTCGTCTTGGACTCCTGAACCTGACCAGTTCATCTTCTGCTCCAAACTAAAAAGTTTTGGACCCAATCCTGGTGGTCGTACCGAGGTCCACTCGTTAAATTCCTGAGCAAATAAACATGTTGCTCAATTACAATTTGTTAGAAGAGAAATAGAAGTAACTACAAAAGATGAAGCTTATTTCTCACTGCAAGTCTCACGTTCTTGGTTTGAAGTCGAAGTCGACTGAAGGTGCCGATGGACGGCACATCTTCTCATCAGCTGTTGCCCTCACNGACCCCCAACTAAGTATCGATGCTGTACATGCTCATAATTTTCATGTTCATACTTTTCAGTTGGTCAACATTTCTAAAAATATATTTTTATTTTTTATTGGTCTTAAGTAATATTCTAATTTTCTGAGATACCGAATTTAGGGTTTTCATTAGTTGTCAGTTATAATCATCAACATTAGAAGAAATAAACATTTGAAATATATCAGTCTGTGTGTAATGAATGAATATAATATACAAGTTGCACTTTTTGAAAGGAATTACTGAAATAACTCAGTTTGAACAAGGGAAAGTCCTTAAGCATGTTTGATGAGCTGTTCACCTAATACACAGATGTAATGTTAATTATTTAATGGCACTCACTGTGCAGGGTCTGAAAAATCCAGGCATCTTCATGCAGGACAGCTTGGTGTGTGTTGCATGATGTATGTAAGGTGTTAAAGTACTTTTAATTTACAACTATTTTAGGTACTTTGTACTTGTAGTTTAGAATGTAGCATGAAGCTGCACTGCTTTAACTATGACCCCTGACCTTTGGGTAATCTTCAAGACTCACCATGAATTGTGTTCTTTAAAGTTATCTCTGACTTCAATAATGTCTGACATTTTTTACACATTCACCGTTCTTGGACACAGAGTCAGCTACAGTCTGACTAATGACTTATTTTTCTTATGTGTTTAAGAAAGAAAAATAAATCATTAATGAAATTGATTTTATTTGATTACCAAGTGTGAACATGAGTGGTTTTGGTTATTGTTTTCAATCATTATGATGAAATGATGTGAAATAGTACAAAGTATAATGTATCTAACATATTTCTCTGTTCTGTTTTTCAGAAAGTGTTTATGCCTTCAGAGACACCTGTTGTGAGTGTTCTTTGAACTGGAACTGTTGGCTTCAGAGGGGAAGTCACAATGTTCCTGAGAGTAGTCAAATCAATCTTCTCAGAGCTGTTGTATTCACAAAGTTTGTGTGGAAAGCAGTTCGTCTTGGACTCCTGAACCTGACCAGTTCATCTTCTGCTCCAAACTAAAAAGTTTTGGACCCAATCCTGGTGGTCGTACCGAGGTCCACTCGTTAAATTCCTGAGCAAATAAACATGTTGCTCAATTACAATTTGTTAGAAGAGAAATAGAAGTAACTACAAAAGATGAAGCTTATTTCTCACTGCAAGTCTCACGTTCTTGGTTTGAAGTCGAAGTCGACTGAAGGTGCCGATGGACGGCACATCTTCTCATCAGCTGTTGCCCTCACAGACCCCTGAAGCTGTCACACTGACGTTCAGATACCTTGGGTAGTTCCTGGCAAGTCCTCCTCGTGGTGTATCCGGGTCTGATCCACCAGAGAACCCCAGAAAGACAAGTGACTAGTGCCCTCAACACTGACCCGGTAATGGTGCATTCACACCTAACAGCATTTCAACGGCAGGAGCGTCCAGCTTACATGCAAAGTCAATGGGGGACGCGCTTCCAGCCGCGTCTTGGCGTCGGGCGTCACGTCACGTGCGTGTTGAGCGTGATGGAAAGCGTTTTTCCGTGCACGTGAACCCGCGTCAGCCTCCAAAGCACACGTTGATTTAGCTGAAGATTTTGCGGTTCAAACATTCAAACGCCGTTCAACTCTCCCTGATTGGTTGATCAGGGAGAGTCGGGGGGAGAAGAGAGGGGGTCAGGGGGAGAGGGGGAGAGTCCCTATGTGACGCGGAAACGATTGCGCAACTATGTGACGTATTGTTTGTGGGACACAGAAAAAACCCGCGGAGTCATGGACTATGGAAGAGAAACTCATTGTAGCTGTGTGTTCGCGACAAGTCCTTCACGACCAGTCAAGTCTGCTCTACAGAGACAGAAATAAAAAGCTCCTTGCCTGGCGGAGTGCAGTGAGGACTCTGTATACCGGTAAGCTCCTCCCACACACCCCGCAGCAGTTTCGCGTTCTGGCGTTCTGGTCTGGACACCAAGTGCGTCCACTTGCGTGCGTGACGAGCTTTTTGGAGGTTGAAACGCTGTTCGGTCTGGACGCACCATAAGAAGCAGAACCTGGTGACATGATGCCTTGGTCTGGTTATGATTTTTAGCTGATGCAACTTGGTAGATAATTTCCTGGCTGGCAGTGATAACAAATGACTGATCACATTAAATAACTTCTTCATCTTAACAAGCACTAATCCCAGCTGCCACTTTAGGATTCAAGGCAGATGCCTGATTTATTATTTCTGGGGAAAAAATAATAATGTGCACACACCGTTGAATAAAAGTTCTTGCAAAAACACCTGCAAAGACTTTCTGGCTGATAACAAGGTTTGCCATCCAATGTAAATTGTATCTAAGGACATGAGGCTTCTCTTGGTCCAATGAAGCTTTTAAAAACACACATTGGTGTTTGTGATGGCATCACTGAAGTGTTTAACCAAAATCCAAAGTAAACTATTTATTAAAATAGTCAAACTTCGTCTAAATTCATGCGCATATAAAAACTGAAATAATTCCTGCTCAAAGAGTCAATTTTGACATAGATAAGAGAGTCAAGCCTTCATTCATTATTGTTTGGTTACTATTGTTGTTGATTTTTAGTTTGATTATTTTTGTAATAAAACTTCAAAGACAACTTTGGTCTCTTCATTCAGAAGAATATTCATTTGTTATGGTATAGAACTCCCTGCAATTAACAGATTCTACTTCAGTGGGTTCTGATTATGAAAGGGTGAATATATTAATGAAGTTGTTGTTGGTCAGTAAACTGACCAGCTGGTGCCCCACTTTAACAAGAGTTAAACAAATAAAAACAAATGTAGTGGAGGGGAGTGGAGAAAGTGTCACCCTTCTTCCTCCATCTTAACCTTTGTTATCACTACAAGAATTATATTGTTATAAGGGTTAGTCTAGCCAGACTACATGTTTTTTTGCTTACTTGGAGAATTATTAACCCTGAACATCTTAATGAATTGTGTGGTTGTACATGTCCAAAATTATGTTCTCTGATGGAAGTAAATTTTGCATTTCCTTTGGAAATCAAGGTCCCAGAGTCGGGAGCAAAATAGGAGAGGCACAGAATCCACATTGTTTGAGGTCCAGTGTCAAGTTTCCATAGTCAGTGATGGCTTGGGGTGCCATGTCATCTGCTGGGGTTGGTCCACTGTGTTTTCTGAGGTCCAAGGTCAACACAGTTGTCGACCATGAAATTTTACAGCACTTCATCCTTCCTGCTGCTGACCAACTTTATGGAGATGCAGGTTTCATTTTCCAACAGGACTTGGTACCTGCACACAGTGCCAAAGCTATCAGTGTCTGGTTTAAGGACCATGGTTGTTATTCTTAATTGGCCAGCAAACTCGCCTGACCATAATTGTTATTGTCATGTTATTGAGCCGTATGTAATTTATCATTTTCAACAGGAAAATTTCCAGATAATATAAAAATAGCTAAGGTAGTACCTCTTTTTAAAAATGGTGATAAATGTATATTTAACAATTATAGACCACTATCCTTGTTACCATTACCACAGTTCTCAAAAATTCTAGAAAAACCATTTGTGATTAGATTAGACCAATTTATTGATTAACGAAATATTCTAAGTAACAGTCAGTATGGGTTCAGAGCAAAAAACTCTACGTCAGTGGCTCTCATGGAATTGATACAACAAAGAACTACTGCTATCGATCAAACACAATATTGTGTTGGTATTTTTGTTGATTTTAAAAAGCATTCAATACTATTGATCACACCATTCTCCTTGACAAATTAAAGAAATATGGTGTTAGAGGACCAGCATTATACAGTAGTGGGTATCTAGCTATTTGAAAGACAGGAAACAATTTGTGCAAATAAATGATGTAAAATCTGACCTCTGCATTACCACATGTGGAGTTCCTCAGGGCTCAGTACTTGGACCAAAGTTATTTAATTTATATGTGAATGACTTGGTAAAGGTGTCAGAACTCCTTAAATGTGTCCTTTTTGCTGATGGTACCACATTTTTTTGTTTGGGTAAAGATATGGAACAGATGTTGGAGTTGGTGAAGACAGAATTTGTTAAAATACAAAATTGGTTTAAACTTAATAAATTATCATTAAATTTAGATAAAACTACAGTAATTACATTTTATTCAGTAATAAAAAGGAAACTGTTGATGTTCTATTTGAGATTGATGGTGTTGAGATTTGTTGTGTGAATGAGGTGAAGTTTTTGGGTGTTATCATTGATGACAAACTGACGTGGAAGCATCACATAAATTCTGTAAGGATAAAGATAGCTAAATCTATTGCAGTATTATACAAAGTTAGGAATTTGTCAAATGATAAAGCTCTGTATTTGTTGTATAACAATTATTGTCAGTAACTACAAAGTTGTTATAATCTCAAGGGAACAGAGATATTTGTAAAACCAAAATATAGAACCAGTTTGAAGGGAAGGTCAACCTCAATCAGGGGAATTGGATTGTGGAATGGTTTGGAGAATGAAGTTAAAAATGCAAAATCAATGTTTACATTTAAGAAAATTATCAAAACTGAATTATCGCAAAAATATTTATGAAATTGTGTAATGTGTGTTGTATTGTAGTTCGATAATTATAAGGAGTTGTTCTTTTTTTGTTCTGTTACTTGTAGATGATTATTGTTTGAATTGATTGTTTGAATAAGGGGGCAGATATAATACTTTGTAAGATTTTTTCTTCCTTCCGCTACCCTTCATTTTATATTTTATATTGTATTCGTCTCATGTATGGGATTGTTTTGTATTGTATTTTAAAACAAATAAATTTGTATAAAAAAATCTATGGGGTATTGTGAAGAGGAAGATGTGATTCACCAGACCAAACAATTCAGAAGAGCTGAAGGCCACTGTTAGAGCAACCTGGGCTCTCATGACACCTGAGCAGTGCCACACAGTGATCAACTCCATGCCACGCTGCATTGCTGCAGTAATCCAGGCAAAAGGAGCCCCAACTAAGTATTGAGTGCTGTACATGCTCATATTTTTCATGTTTATGTTTTCATTTGGCCAACATTTCTAAAAAATCATTTTTTATTCATTTATTGGTCTTAAGTAATATTCTAATTCTCTGAGATACTGAATTTGGGGTTTTCATTAGTTGTCAGTTATAATAATCAACATTAAAAGAAATAAACATTTAAGACGTATCAGTCTGTGTGTAATGAATGAATATAATATACGTTTCACTTTTTGAACGGAATTACTGAAATAAATCAACTTTTTCATGATATTTCTAATTTTATGACCAGCACCTGTATGTCTGAATGTCTTCTGTATTTTTTGTCCACATATAATTGCCAGGATCTGTTGCATTATTTTGATATAAAAAGAAACATGCTGTAATAGAAGTGTTTTGTTTAGATGTAAAAAGCAGTGATGGAAGACTTTCTTCTGATGCCAAACATGAAATTTCAAACTCTTTAAAAGCCAATCCAAATTGACAGAAGAGACCTGGCTCTTTAAATCCTTGATGCACCTCATACAGCATAGAGACAGCATGTATTACTCTTATTAATGAGTCTGTATTTGTTCTTTAAGTTTCTAATGTTTGATGAGCACAGTTGTGCCATTTATGCTGCCCTAACCCTTCACTGTCTGGGCCTCCAATGACCTTGTGAGCTGTCAGTGTTTAATTGTAAAATAGGCATAAGGAGTAACTTTGAGTATAGGCCTAAAGCTGTGGGGAATACAAATAACAAGCAAGTGAACACGCGTAAAAGCAACGGATAATTACTGTATAAACATTTGTTTATACTTGAACTCATCCAATGATGACTGGGACAGATGGTTGCAAGTCCAGTGCCAAAAACTAGCTTGTACAAATGATGAAAATGCAAAAAAAAATAAATAAAAAAACAAAAACAAATAAAAAACAGGACATGTCAATTGTACAAGTCAAATGCAATATCTGAAATGTGTTCATTATTGTTAGAAAGAAAGTAACGTAAACTGTGTGTCTGTAATAAAACTGTATGTCATGAAAGGGTGAGTTGTTTATTTTTAGCAGTCTTCTAAAACAATTCAACAAGATTTTGTTTCACTGGGTCAAATGACACAAACTATAGAGAAAGTAGCCATTTTCTTTTAAAACAATATTCATAAAATATTATTAGTCCATTGAAATCAGATCAAAGTGGGGGTGCTTGTCCTAGTACTTGATCAGGCTAGTAAAATAAATAAACAGTGACTTTTTACCAATACGCCATGATACATGTAAACTAGTGAAAAATCACAATTTATTTTGAATCAATTAAAAAAAAATGCTATAAAATCAGAAAATTTACTCAATGTTTAGTCTAGACGTAATTCATCCTGGATTTAACATCACACGGTCATGTTACATGGAAGTTATTGAAGAAAAACATCAAAATTTAATGTGGGTGCAGACGTTAGAAAAGGCGAGCCTGTGATCAGAAGGTTCAACTTACGGAAGTGCATTGCATTCAACCATGAAAATATTTTTTTGGAGCTTAGTAAAAACGTCCACATCTGTCTCCACCCTCATTTGACCCGTACTCTGTGCCCTTAAGCAAGGCCCTTAGCCCCCACCATCTGCTCCCCCGGGAAGCCATAGATGACAGTTCTCTGCTCCACACAGAGGGCTGTGGTAGCTCTGTGGTTGTGTCAGGAATTGAGCATCAGCGTAAAAATAACTGCCAAGTCTTCATGTGAGTTATTTCATTAAAATGAAGCTCTCTGAAGAAGGGAGCAGCCAAAAGAAGAAAAAACTTTAATATTAAAAATGACAAAACGCATGAAAATTTAATACAAATGAATTATCTGGCCAGTCTAGTAGAGTAATTTAACATTATTTATGTGTTAGTGGATCACAAGACAGCTATTGAAACAAAACAATTGATTTGGAATAGAAAATTTTACAAATATGGTAATTTGTTGACGGTCCCTAAGAGAAGCTCGGGTTAGAGGAGGCAGCAGAGCAGAGCTCCCCAAAATCACACTGCCTGCATCGGCTCCACCGACAGGAAGTCACCGCTGAACCCGAGGAGCGCGAATATGTCATTTCCAAGCTAAAAGTAACTTCACGGCGGTATATGTGTGTGTGTCTGTGCGGTTCCAGAGCCGTGGTCTCAGTCAGGACCGGATGTGAGAGCTCGAGACAGACGAGGCGCGTTCACGTTCCAGAGGCGACGCGCACACTCGCAGGAAATTCGGACTCGGTTTGAGCGCTTTTCCCGGATTAATTTGTTTCCAGGACTCAGGAGGTCTTCAGACACAGTTGAGAGTAAGAAGTGATAAGAAGGACAAAAGTAATGGTCAAGTCTCGAGTTCCTCCGCGCGATCCTGACAGGTAATGGAGAACATCTGTTTGCATGTTGCACACGTCAAAGGTTTCTTCTCACATGTTTCTTCCCCTTACCCCCCACGAGTCTGTTGATGCAGCTTCCTCCCCTTTCCTAATAATCATGGCTCTTTCTCCTGCTGGAACAGGAGGAGATAACCCTTCAGAATTAAGGCACGAGGAGGAGACCCTGGGGCATGTCGGTCCGTCATGGCACCCTGATCGGTCTGGGCATCCTGCTTCTGTCTGCAGGATTCATCATGGCCTCCACTTCTTTCAGCCACTCAATGATGTTGACTGTTCTTGGAGTAACACTTGGCGTGGGGGGTATGGGCCTGCTGGTCACTGGAGTCCGCATGGCCATGAATAATGTCCAGGTGACAGTTCCAGGTCACTACCTCTTGCACCCCCGCACAGGGACACGCTTCAACCCGCAGCAGGCCCTGGCCATACAAAGGTACACATGCCAAAAAAAAAGTGGGTGACATGATGAGAGTTTCCAAACTGAATCTGAGCACAACCACAGTTCTGATCAAGTTTACAAGATGTGGATACAAAAACCAGCATGCAGTGATTTGCATTCCTCATGAACCCACATTTTATTCATGCATGATGTAGCAACCATCAAACTAACAAGTTGTACACATAAAAGGAAAAGGGTCATTTAAAATGTTATAGATGCGACAAAAAGTTCAAGAAGAGGCAGTGTTTACCTGACACATCTTTGAATAAACAGTAGAAACTGAGACTAGTTTTTGGAGGTTTTAGAGGGGAATGCTGTCCCACTCGTGGTGCAACATGTTATGTTCAACAGTCTTGGGTCTTTACTACATTTTTTTTTGCTGGATTGGAGTTAATGTTCTAAAATCTAAATACTTTTCTACACTGATGTTGCCTTTCCAGATGCACAAGCATAGGCACTAATGCACCCTCATACCAGCAGAGAGGTATGCTCAATAATCCAGGTAATGGCTGAGTCAGGTCTCTGGACGGATTCTTCTTTGTTGAAACTTTTCATCTTTTATCCAAAATACTTCTTCTGTCTGTAGAATACAGGTAGTCCTCGACTTACGACGGAGATCCGTTCCTATGCTGCGTCGTAACCCGAATTTCGACGTAAGTCGGAACATGCATAAATACTTCACCTTATACATACAATACTGTATTTTACCAAGCACTTAGCCTATCCTAACACAGTACCCTACATAATTATCAAAACACACATACATTTGGGAGCCATAATGAAGGAAAAAAAGAGTTAATAACCTACTGGTATGCTGGTGAAGCCGTTCCTCCGTCCCTCCTCCGTATTCTGTATTGCATTTACGTCGTAAAACCGCTGTCCATAAAACAGCTACTTTTCCAGAGCTGTTGCCTGTCCAGCTTGCTCCAACGAGTTTTGTTTATTGAATGTCCAGAGGACTAGACTTAGCTTTTTTAGAGAGTACAGGGCAGCTGTAGCCTCCGCAGCTAGTAAAACCGGAACCGGAAACTGCGTAACTCGGCTTTTCAAAATACAATTTTCAAAATAATTTTTATTTTTTAATGAAAGGTGCGTCGTAACGGCGAAACGTCGTAACTCGAGGCCGTCGTAAGTTGAGGTCTACCTGTGGTTGTGCACATGCAAAAGGAGCACCATCAGCATAACAACTAATCATTAGTGCCCTATTCACAGGTCAACCTTGTTAGATCTTTTTTTATTTCATTTACCCTTTATTTATACAGGAAGTCTCATTGAGCCACGAGAACTCATTTTCAAGAGAGACCTGTTTAGGGAGCAGATGGTGGGGGTTAAGGGCCTTGCTCAGGGGCCCAGAGTGGGGCGAATGAGGGTGGAGGCAGATGTGGGTGTTTCACCTTATCCACTTACATTTTGATGTTGTCGTATCGGGGCTTGAACCGGCGATCTTCCGATCACAAGCCCACCGTCTCTAACCTCTGCATCACTACGCCCCAAATCATGCATGAATAAAATGTGGGTTAATGAGAACTGCAAAAATACCCAGATCAGCGAGGAAGGCGTCTGCCACTATATCATCTTTTGTATGGTTGACCTGGTGTTGCTAAAGTATTCCACTCTTCATTTGGCTGACCATAAAAAGGTTTTCCACTTTGCCTCGGTCCATTTTAAATGTGTTTGGCCCAGAAAAAAGTGCAGAGTTACTAGACAGTGTTCACATATAGCTTCTTCTTTTCATGACTAAGCTTTGACCTGCATTTGTGGATAGCAACTGTGTTTGCAGAGAATGACTTATGGAAGTGTCCTTGAGCTCATGCAGTGGCTGGAATACAATCAGAACCATTCAAGGGAATTTTGGAAAAGGTTATGAATGTTTATCAGTTACTGATGTTAAATTAATGTGTGAGTTAGGGAGTTGTTTTGTCTGCTCAGAGAGGAGCCTGCAGTCACATGGAGCCTGCACACCTGACAAAAAAAATTCAGCAAAAAATTGTCGAGATGTTTTGTCTTTAGGATGAAAGACGAAAGCTTTCTACAATTTTTTATGTTTTTTGAAACCATCCAGAGGAACTGACTTAACTTTTTTAGATTTATCTACCTGGATTAATTGAGCATGCATCAGGATATACTACAGTTCATTACAGTAGTCCCTCGCTACGTCACAGTTCGTTTACATGTATTGTGGATTCGCTCTATCGCGGTTTTACAAAATAAGATTGGACATGACACACAATTGGCTGAGTGAGGAGAGTCACACATTCGGCATGGAATTTTTATTTAAAATAAATTATTCTAAATTATTTAGCACCTCCTGCACATTTGTATAGCCCACACTACAAGATAAAAAAATGTCCTGCTGCAGCTGATCAGCTGTTCTCTGTGCAGAGTGGAGAAGTGGGCATGGCCGAGAACTATCGCAGATGGCAAAGAGCAGATGGGCAGGGAGCTGAAATCATGACATTCTGTGCTCTTTTAGAGTGTTTAGAGTTTAGAAACATTGTTTAGAATATTGCAAGAGTGTGGGAAGGGTTTAAAATGCCTTTACTGCATATGAGTCATAGTCCGAGAGATTTATTTGTCATTTGCATCTCATACCGTAGGTACATGTGGTGGAACAAGATTATGTACACAGGGTCCCAGTTACATCCAACAATAAAATGTTAAAGAAAAACATTAATAAGATCTAAGATATGAAATAAGAAAACCATCAACTAAATAATACACTAAGCACTAATTGCATAAAAACATTACGTCGAACAGCAGCACGAACATGAGTCTGTGTGAGCAGATGAGCACACATGAACACAGCAACATGAAACAGATCAGCAGCAACATGATGTGATTTTTCACAGCGATTATTCTGGTTAGATATTCATGAGTCTAACAGCCTCAGGGTAGAAGCTGTTCCTCAGTCTAGTGGTTCTACACTTAATGCTCCTCAACCTCCTTTCTGAGGGGAGCGGGGCTAAAAGAGTGTGTGCTGGGTGAGTGGGGTCCTTCATGATGCAGGTGGCCCTCTTCCTGCATCTGGAGGTGTAGATGTCTGTGATGGTGGGAGACTGACTATCAGACTGTGCAGCCTCCATGCCATACGTTGATGTTGGAGCACAGGATGCTCTCCACCGCACACCTGTAGAAGGAGGTGAGGACTGGGCTGCTCAGACCAGCTCGTCTCAGCCGTCTGAGAAAGTAGAGTCTCTGATGGCCTTTCTTGATCAGGCTGGTGGTGTTGTTGCCCTAGCTGAGGTTGTCATTC
>JBBPBX010002591.1:15952-89364 GCA_038048925.1 Garcialebias charrua
CGCGGGCACCATGTTACCCCTGATTTAGCGACTATTGGGGTGAGGGCCACTGGCCTATAGTCATTCAGACCAATCACTGTAGAGGTCTTTGGGACTCAGGTAGTCCTCGACTTACGACATAGATCCTTTCCTACGGCGGCGTAAACCGATTTTCAATGTAAGTAGGAATATACATACATACTGCATAGGGATGCACCGATCCACATTTCTCACCTCCGATCCGATACCGATACGTATTAGCTCAGTATCCACCGATACCGATACTTTCCCGATCCGATACTGTTCAGGTATTTGACTCTGTATAATGAAACTTTTGCACCCAAACTATTCATTTTAACATTGTGTGAGATAAACCCAATGAAGACACTCTTAAGCCTTACAATAGGGAACCCCCCTATTGTAAGGCTTAAGAGTGTCTTCATTGGGTTTATCTCACACAATGTTAAAAATGGCAGTCACAGATTGTGATTGAACACAAGTGCTCTTTGAAGCTGGATCGGATTTTCTTCTTCCGGCACTCGGCAAGGCAGGTCGCATATCTTTCTGCTCTTCCCTCCCCTAAGTTTTTCCTACTCCCTGCTTGCTTTTCGTCTCGTCTGCGACCCTTCAGCGCTCACTCGAACCAATATGGAATTAATAAATTGGGCTGTTTCTTCAATGGATAAGATTTTTTCCACGAAGCGGACCGTGCCAGGAGAAGCTGTCTGTCCCTCCGACACACACGCGGCTGGATACGTGCTGGACTCGTGGGGTCAGTGGCAGCCCATGTGTCTGACCGTCTTAAGTGTCGAAGACGTGGAGGATTTGTGGATTATTGGATTATTGGTAGCAACTGCTCTGTTTTTTGGCGTAAGCGGAGTTGTTTGTTACTGGAAACTGAGGGAGGCTTCGGCAGCTATCAGCGCGCTGTCGGCACTACCTGATCAGCAAAATTCTCTGAACCGGGCCGTGAGCTCCTCATCCCAGCTGTTGTATGAGCTCAATCGCTCGCTTGGAGCGGTGGTGGATCACCGCGGACCTGCTGTGCGTTTTGGGACTTGTTTACAGCCACCCCGGATCAATCAAGGGACAGATGGGAGTTCATAGAGCGGAGCGGAGCGGAACCACATATTACTTGGATTTTTTTCGGCCATGAAACAGCACCACAGACTTGATGGCGGCAGTGGAAAAGAACACTGTGGTCTATTGGATAACAAACAAGAATATTATCTGGCTTCTGTACATGTCCTTGAAAAGAAGGCTGTCGGAAGCCATTCTCCTGGGAGTGTGGAGCTGAAGAGACCTGCTGCCCCCCCTCCCCCCCCCAGAGATTTCTGTGCAGCCTCAGATAACGCCCAGCTGCACATCTGCTGAACTTTGTGTTTGTCTGAAATTACTCACAGACTCTATCTCCTTGCCTGCCGTCTCTCAATTTGTTATTGTAACTAAATGTGCTTTTTGATATGGTTTTTACTGGATCACGCGGTGTCTTGAAGACAAAATGTGATTCATCTTTTTTTAATATCAATGCTGTAAAACCCCGTGTCTTTGCCTGTTTTCCTGCTTTTGACCTTCATCTGGGGACAGATGAGAGCGGCCGCGCTATAAGCATATCATGTGTTGATAAACATATCATGTGTTGATAAACATGTCATGTGCTTTGTTGAGCTGCAGCTTTTTGCACTCATTCTCTCTCCTGGATGACTGTAACTACATATTTACGTTGTATTGGTGAAAATTGATGCAATGTTAATAAACCTTCTTGTATCTTGTATCTTGTATCTTGAAAAGTATCAGCAGGTTTGATCCGATACCCGATACTTAATACTGGATCGGATCGGCCCCATCCCTAGTCACATTATATCCTACTGCTCACATAATGAGAAACAAAAGTTAAAACGTCTAACTGAACTGACAGATCTGATCTCACAACTAGACAAACAACATTCTATAACCCCATCTTCAGAATTGTATAAACAAAGATTAAATTTGCAAACAGAGTTCAATTTAATTTCCACCGAACAGTCTGAACGTATGATTCTTAGGACTAGAGGAATGTGGTATGAGCATGGGGACAAAACGTCTAAGATTTTGGCACATCAGCTCCGTAGATCCGAAACTGCACATTTGATTCCTGAGATTAAAACCCAATCTGGACAGGTCACTACGGATCCACAAAAAATAAATGAGAGTTTTAAAATATTTTACTCTAGCCTTTATAAATCAGAATCTTCACAAAGGCCTGGATTGTTTGATAATTTTTTTGAAAAGATGACAATTACAACTTTAGACTCTACATTTAGGGATCAACTGGAGGAACCGATTACTGTAGAAGAAATTAAATTAGCAATTAAAGGTGAAGTCTGCAGTTTCAGTAGAACATCAGCACTTAGAAAAATTTTCAACAAGCAAAGCATTCTGATCCCTCCCCCTCAGAGCCATATATGGCTCTGCCCCCTTGTGGTCTGTTGAAATTCAAATTCAAGCTCGGTTTTTATTGGCTGGTTACAAACTTTGTTTTTATTGGCTGGAAAATGGCGGGTCACTTTTTCTTTTTAGAAATGCTTATTTACCACCTGGAGAAGCAAGGGGACAATATTTTTTTAGTTTTTTTCAGAGATTACCTCTCTAACATCAATCTAGTGACAGAGTGAAGAAATATGTTAAAAATGTATTGTTAGAAAAGTTACATATAGCAGCTTTAACTCAATGCAGAATGCAAAATCACCAGGACCAGATGGCTATCCCGTTGAATTTTTCAAGACCTTTAAAGATAGTTTATCTCCGTTGTTAAGAGAAATGTTTATTCAATCATTTAACTCGCAATGTCTTCCCCCAACGCTTCGTCAAGCTACTATTTCTTTATTATTGAAGCCAAATAAGGATCCACTCGAGTGTTCATCATACCGTCCTATTTCGTTGTTAAATGTGGACCTTAAAATATTGTCTAAAATCCTGGCTCTCAGACTAGAACGATGTTTACCTCATATTATTTCATCTGATCAAACAGGATTTGTAAAAGGGAGGCATGGCTTTTTCAACTTACGTAGATTTTTTAACATATTACACACGGAGTCAACTGCAACCCCAGAAGTCGCTTTATCACTTGATGCTGAAAAGGCCTTCGACCGGGTGGAGTGGGATTATCTGTTTTACATATTAAATAAATTTGGGTTTGGCCCTAAATTCATTTCTTGGGTTCAGGTGCTTTATTCCTCGCCTATGGCACGTGTTAGAACAAATTCATTATATTCTTGTTTCTTCCCACTCCACCGTGGGACAAGACAGGGGTGTCCTTTGTCCCCTCTTTTATTTGCGTTAGCAATTGAACCGTTGGCAATTAAGTTGCGAGCAGAAAATAATATTAAAGGTATTTACAGAGCGGACCAGGAGCACAAAATATCCCTATATGCTGATGACCTTCTGCTGTATCTCTCAGACCCATTGTGCTCTCTTCCCCATGCTCTTGCTATATTTGAACAATTTGGCACTATTTCGGGTTACAAGTTAAATTTGCATAAAAGTGAATTACTTAGTATAAACTCTAAAGCTAGGAAGATTTCATTTACAAACTTTCCTTTCAAAGTTAAATTAGATTACGTGACTTACCTGGGGATCAAGGTCACTCGCAAATATAAGGATCTCTTTAGAAAGAACTTTACACCACTCTTTGAAAATACTAAATTAGACCTTCAAAGGTGGAATAATTTGCCACTATCATTAATAGGCCGTGTCAATTCTATAAAAATGAACATATTGCCCAAGTTCCTTTATTTATTTCAATGCATCCCATGTTATATCCCAAAGAAATATTTTGTGACACTAAATAAACATATTTCTGCGTTTATTTGGAATAGTAAATCCCCCAGAATACGGCAGGATTTTATGCAGAGACCTAGGCCTGTGGGCGGATTGGCGTTGCCAAATTTCCAGTCTTATTACTGGGCAGCAAATATACGAAACATGCTATATTGGATTAGTGACTTTCCTACAGAAACCCCGTCTTGGCTTCAGATTGAGTCGTCCAATTGTGGCAAGACTAGCTTACCTGCGTTATTGACCTCCGCTCTCCCTTTAGAAATATGTACCTATAAATGCAACCCTCTGCTTTATAACTCCCTGAGAATTTGGATACAGTGCAGGAAAAGATTCGGGCTACATTTTATGTCATTTAAAACTCCTATCTGCTCTAATCATATGTTCCCACCTTCTATGTCCGACTCTGCCTTTAAAATTTGGGAAAGAAATGGATTAAGTCAAGTTAAACACCTTTTCATTGATGGTACATTTGCTTCGTTTACACAACTTATGGAACGGTTTAATATCCCACGTACACATTTTTTTCGATATTTGCAACTGCGACATTTTGTGAAGAATGGATATCCCTCATTTCCTGAATTACCTGATGAGACAGCTCTAGATAAAATCATAGGTATAAACATTCATAAAAAGGGGGTAATTAAGGAGATCTACACTATACTGTTGGATCTACAATCTCCTTCTCTTTCTATCATTAAATCACATTGGGAAAGAGATCTTACAGTTACATTAACGGATGAGCTCTGGCAATCTATTCTTCACAGGGTACACTCCTCTTCTATATGCGCTAGACATGGACTCCTTCAGTTCAAGATCTTGCATCGATTGCATATCTCTAAAGAAAAGCTAGCTAGGTTCTGTCCAGGGACTGATCCTTTGTGTAACCGATGCAGGTCAGAAGTTGGTTCCCTTATTCATACTTTCTGGGAGTGTTCAAAACTTCATACATATTGGACATCTATATTCAATACACTCTCAGAAATATACAATGTTAAAATTTGCCCCTCTGCTCTAACTGCAATTTTTGGAGTCATGACTCAGAATACTTTACTTTCCAAGCAAAATTCAAATGCAGTAGCTTTTGCTACGTTGATTGCGAGGCGTCTTATACTTTTGAGGTGGAAACAGGAGGCTCCTCCTACACATGAACAGTGGCTTGCAGAGCTTATGAGGTTTTTGCATTTAGAGAAGATGAGGTGTACACTGGCAGGTTCAACTGCTAAATTTGTCAAGACATGGCAGCCATTTTTACAATACATGGAAACATTCAGGATGGGTACACCATCGTAACCAAACAGCTGCTATATTTCTTTAGTTAGCTGTAAAGTGAACAGATTTTTGCATCTTCATTTGTTATCAAATTGAGACTTTTTATTTTTATTTTTTATTATGTGTGTGTTTTGAAAATGTTTTATTTTGTGTGTGATTTTTACTTTTTGTTTTATATGGGGGTTTTTGTATATTAAAATGACATAGTTTTATAAAACTCGAATGTTGTAAATAATGTGATGTGAAAATTGATAAATAAAGTATTAAAAAAAAAAAAAAAAAAAAAACAGGTACTGGTAGAGGCCCCCATATTAATGCAACCCAACTTCCAACTGCCATTTGAGATACACACGGATGCTAGTGATGCTGGACTGGGTGCGGTACTAGTACAAATGACACTTGAGGGAGAGAGAGAGTCATTGCCTTTGCATCCAGAATGCTGAGGGGTGCGGAGTGTAATTATTCCACCTCAGAGAAAAAGTGCTTGGCTATGGTGTGGGCTGTTGAGGAGTGGTAGCATTTCATAGAAGGATCAGAGTTCACATTATATACTGACCATGCAGCATTAACTTGGGCATTTAATTGTACAAAGGCAACCTCTCGGTTGACCCGATGGGTGCTTCGGTTGCAAGAATACCACTTTAAAGTCAGATACAGAAAAGGTTTACATAACTTGGTTCCTGACGCGCTGTCAAGAGCAGTGTGTGAAATCCCCAGGGCGTACATTGCAGCGACCATCTCTAAATCTGGGTCAGAGTTACCTTTGGCATTGGCTGACATCAAGGAGGCTCAGGCGAAAGATTCCACCCTGCTTGACATGGTCCAGTCATCTGTTCACAAGAACCCCAACAGAATAAGGTTCTGTAAAGTCCAGGATGTCTGGTACAGGAAGTCCTTTGTCACAGACCAAGGAGAAAAGTTTCAGCTGGTTGTACCCAAGTCTATGATAACCCAGTTTCTCAGTTATTTTCATGATCACCCTTTAAGTGGACACTTAGGGAAACTAAAAACATTGTTAAGGATACTGGAAGTAGCCTGGTGGCCCACAGTCAGGAAAGAAGTCTGGGCCTATATTAAAACCTATGTCACCTGCCAAAAATATAAACTGGACAATCAGAAGCCAGCGGGGCTCATGCAGCCTACTTAAGTGTAGCGCTTTGAGATTTTCACTAATGAAAAGCGCGTTATAAATTGAATTCATTATTATTATTATTATTAAGTAACCAAAGCATGGGAAAAGATCGGCGTTGACCTGATGGGACCTCTTCCCCGTAGCAAGAAGGGAAAAAAATACCTGTTGGTAATCGTTGACTATTTCACTAAGTGGGTAGAAATGTTTCCATATAAAGACAGCAAAACTCAGAAGATTACCTGCATCTTAAAGAATTAAATATTTACCCGCTTTGGTGTTCCTCGAGAGCTGGTATCAGATCGTGGCCCTCAATTTACAAGCCACGAGATGAAAAGGCTCTGTCGCACCTGGGGTGTGATTCAAAAGTTCACTACAAGCTATCATCCCTAAGCCAATCTTACAGAACGGTCAAATAGAATGATCAAAACAATGATATCCTCCTTTGTGGGAGAACACCATCTAAACTGGGATAATTAGATCCAAGAGTTTAGGTTTGCCATCAACGCTGCACAGCATGAGACAACTGGAAAGTCGCCGGCCGAGCTTACTCTTGGTCAACCTCCATTAGAGAGAATCATTGGCCACTCTCCTAGTCCTCAGCAGACACACTATAATTTCCTGGATAGACACAAAGAAATGATTGAGCAGGTTAAGTGAAAGATAGGGTTGAACCAGGCCCGACAAGCTAAGTATTATAATGCCCGTAGGAGAAGTGTACAGCTCTTGCTGGGAGACTTAGTCTGGGTTCAGTCCTATCCTCTCTCCAAAGCCACTGACAGATTTTTCTCAAAGGTAGCACCTAGATGGTCAGATCCAGCTGTTGTGAGGAAACAATTAGGTCCTGTGAATTACCAGATACAGTGGACAGACCAGAATAAAAAAATAGATACAGTTAATGTGGTGAATTTAAAACCCTATTATGGAGTTCAGATCCAAGTTCCTCCGGCAGAGGGGGGGGGGGAATCTGTGACATCACACTAAATGACAGTGTTTGTGAAAAAAAAAGGTTTACCTTGGTCCTACATAAAGGGAACCTAAATAAAATGTTTGTGTTAATATAAATACAAGAATGTCTTGTAGTTGTATGTTTCAGCCTCAAAAGTATCCACTGGAAAAATTATCTGGGTCACAGTTTTACCGGAACTGATAAAAGGACAAGGGTTTGAGCGCTGAGGGTGGTGTGGCAGGTGAAACCGCGTGCAGAGACGCAGCGAACGGACCGGTGGAGCTCCCGAATCAGCCCAGGAAATCTGGAGTTGGGCTTCATGCTGAAGTTAGACCCAACTCAGGAGGGAAGAAGAAGACTTTCACAGATTAACTTAAGGTAAAGTGCCACCCAGGGAAGGATCGGTCCGGATTCCCTGGAGCGATATTGGAGGAGAGCGCTCCAGGTTGAGAGAAGGAAACTCCGGGGGCAGACGCCAACCCGGTGAGACGTTTCCTTATTATTTGTTTTTTCCTCCTGTCGTTGTGAGAGACTGGAGGATCATATGGGCCCCAACGAGTTTTTCATTTTTTAATATTTTTTGAGTGACTAACGGCCGACTTTTTTTTCATGGGACAATTTATTATAATTAACGAGAGATCTCTCTGGGGGAAGTTTATGGGAACTTGAACTTTTTCAGAAACTTTTCCAGAAACACTACATATCTTTTCCCTTCTACACCAATGACTGTCAAATTTACTTCCCACTAAGACACAATGGTACATGCTCTATTCAACCTCTGCTCGACTGCCTGTGTGACATCAGGGACTGGATGGCTTTAAATTTCTTAAGTTTCAATGAAAAGAAGTCTGAAGCCATGTTGTTCCCTCCCAACGAAATGATCATGAACCACTGCATCGACCTTTCTGCTCTAGCCCTGTCTGAAAAACAAAAAGTCACAAATCTGGGAGTGATAATGGATCCTTCCATGAAACTCAACAGTCATGTAAACATGATCGTTAAATCCTGTTTTTTTCAGCTGAGGTGACTGTCTAAGCTGAAGCCCACATTATCCAAAAATAACCTGGAAACAATAATATACGGATTTATTACATCTATGCTTGATTACTGCAATTCACTCCTGTTTGGTATCAGTCAGACCACCATAGCACAACTACAACTGGTCCAGAATGCAGCAGCCCAATTTTTAACCAGTACAGGCAAAAGAGAACACATTAAACGAGTCTTGGCCCCACTGTACTGGCTACCGGTTCATCTTCAAATCCAGTTCAAAATTCTCTTGTATATCTAAAAATCGCTGAATAGTCGGTTAAGCTCAGAAAAACCTTGTGCTATAAAGTCACCACAAGGTTTTTCTGAGCTTAACCGGTTCAAATGGTCAAATCTGCTGGATTAAAAAAATATTTCGCCATATGCCCTCTTCAAAATGGCGGCCGGCAAATGGCGAAATACTTTTTTTAATCCACCAGATTTGACCATTTGAACCGGCTAAGCTTAGAAAAACCTTGTGCTATAAAGTCAGCTAAGAAATATATTTTTTCTCAGCAAAGAAATAATTGTTTTTAGAGAGTCAGAGAGTCAGAGTCAGAGAGAATTTATTGTCATTTGCACCGCATGTAGTACATGTGTTGAAAACGAGATTATGTACACAGGGTCCCAGTTACATCCAACAACAAATGCAAGAGAAAAACAATAATAACATCTAGGATTAACTAAGAGAGACATCACATCAGCTAGTAATACACTAAGCCCTAATGTAGTAGAAAAACATCATTATAAACAGCAGCACGAACATGAGCAGATGGTCACAGATGAACGCAGCAACAAGAAACAGATCAGTATCAGTATGATGTGACATTTTGCAGTGTTTATTCTTATTATTTATTTATTCATGAGTCTGACAGCCTCAGGGTAGAAGCTGTTTCTCAGTCTAGTGGTTCTACATTTGATGCTCCTCAACCTCCGTCCCGAGGGGAGTGGTGCAAAGAGTGAGTGTGCTGGGTGAGTGAGGTCTTTCATGATGCAGGTGGCTCTTTTTCTGCATCTGGAGGTGTAAATGTCTGTGATGGTGGGGAGACTGACTCCCACAGACTTCTGTGCAGCCTTCACCACTCTCTGTAGAGCTTTTCTCTCTGCAACTGTGCAGCCTCCATGCCACACGTTGATGCTGGAGCACAGGACGCTCTCCACTGCACACCTGTAGAACGAGGTGAGGACTGGGCTTCTCAGACCGGCTCGTCTCAGCCGTCTGAGGAAGTAGAGTCTCTGATGACCTTTCTTGATCAGGCTGGTGGTGTTATTGCTCCAGCTGAGGTTATCATTCATGTGTACACCCAGGTATTTGTAGCTGGAGACCACCTCCACCGCAGATCCACCTATATACAGTGGGGTGTGGGTGTGTTTGTTCCTTCTGAAGTCCACAATCATCTCCTTCGTCTTCTTCACATTCATGTGAAGGTTGTTCTCTTTGCACCAGCTCTCCAGATGTTCCACCTCCTGTCTGTAGCTGGATTCATCATTATCTGTGATGCATCCCACCACAGCTGTATCATCTGCAAACTTAACAATATGACAGCCTGGATGTGTGGCTGTACAATCATATGTGAGCAGAGTGAACAGAAGAGGGCTCAGCACACATCCCTGAGGAGAGCCAGTGCTGAGGGTGATGGTGGAGGAGGAGAAGTTGTGGATCTTCACGGACTGTGGTCTGTCTGTTAAGAAGTCTAAGACCCAGTTACAAATAGAGGGGCTTAGTCCAAGTGTGGATAGTTTGTCTATCAGAGTTTGGGGGATCATGGTGTTGAAGGCAGATGTGAAGTCCACAAAGAGCAGACGCACGTATGAGTCCTTCTGATCCAGGTGGGTGAGAGCAGTGTGGACCACGGAGGAGATGGCGTCCTCTGTTGATCGGTTCTCACGGTATGCATATTGATGAGGGTCCTCGTTGATGTTGACGGCTGTCTTGATGTGGGACATGACCAGTTTCTCAAAACATTTAGCGACTATCGGGGTGAGAGCCACCGGTCTGTAGTCATTCAGACCAGTCACTGTGGAGCTTTTTGGGACTGGGATGATGGTGGCGGTCTTCAGGCAGGTGGGAACTGACTCCAGTGCAAGTGAGGTGGTGAAGATGTCAGCCAGCACCTCACAGAGCTGGTCCGCACATTCCTTCAGAACTTTCCCTGGGATGTTGTCTGGACCCGTAGCTTTATGAGGGTTGATCCTTCTGAGACTGCCTCTCACTTCTGCTGCGGTCACTTTGAGGTGCTCCTCGTCTGGTGATGAGGTGAGTCTGGTGCTAGTTGGTCTGTTTGGATCATCAAAACGTGCATAAAACTTATTGAGGGCATCAGGCAGGGATGGGTCCCTGGGGCATTGTTTGCTTTTGCCCTTGTAGTCTGTTAAGCATTTGATGCCCTGCCACATGCTCCTTGGATCATGTGAGGTGAACTGTCCCTCGATCCTCTGTGCATACGCGGCTTTGGCCTTCTTTATGCCATCATCCAGTTCTCTCCTGCACTTTCTCAACTCCTCAGTATCTTTAGACTTGAATGCAGTGTCCCTGGCTGCCAGCAGGGTGCGGACATCCTTATTTAGCCAGGGTTTTTGATTGGGGTAAAATTTAACACACTTTCTTATGGATACATTTTCAGCACATGTACTGATGTAACCCAGGACAGAGGAAGCATAAAGCTCCAGGTCAATTGAATTTCCATTCGTAGCTGCCTCTTTGAAGACAGACCAGTTTGTGTTTTCAAAGCAGTCTCTTAGCATGGGGGAACTATCTTGGCGCCACGATGTTATCACTCTTTGTTCTGGCATCGCACGTCTGAGTGGGGGTAGCTGTCTAGGGACCAATAGCAGGGAGCGATGGTCGGAAGCCCCGATCGGTGGGCGTGGCTTCGCCGTGTACGCCCCCTTCACATTCGTGTAGACCTGGTCTAATGTCTTATTTCCTCGTGTTGCTGTGAAAACGTGCTGATTGAAGGTTGGAAGGATGACACGTAAATCCACGTGATTGAAGTCCCCGGAAACAATGAAAAACCCCTCAGGATATTTACACTGCAGCGAGGTGAGTAAGTCATGAATTTCTTCCTGGGCGTCTTTAGCATTAGCATCGGGGGGTATGTAAACATTGCTTATTATTATCGCTGAATAGTCGCGGGGGAGGTAATGTGGCCTACATCTTATTGTTAAAAGCTCCACAGCAGCTGAGCAGATCCTGCTGATAACGGCACAGTTCGTGCACCAGTCTTTGTTAACGTAAATGCAGACGCCTCCACCTCGCGTTTTCCCCGTAGTCTCGATGCACCGGTCCGTTCTGAAAAATAGTTTATTATCCAACTCGTAAACAGAGTCAGGAGTGTCTTCATTGATCCATGTTTCCGTGAGACAAAGCACCGAACATCTCCTCATCTCCTCCGACGTTGTTATCTTCTGTGCCCGTCGCGGCCGCCATTTTGAAGAGGGCAAATGGCAAAATACTTTTTAAAATCCAGACGCGTTGCGTAGGCCGCTGAGAAACATCCATAAGTTCACCCTCCATGTTAAAAACTCTTCGTCTGACTCTTCGAAAACAAGCAATAAGGCTGCAGAGTAACACACTGGCTGCTAACTGAGAGCGCTCGCTCTAGCAAAGAGACTGAGGGGACGCTTTTTTGTCACGGACCACATCCGGCGCTGACAGGATATGGTCTGTTAGCAGTCGTACGGGCCTGTAAATACGTTTTTTCGTTTTTACTGATAGATAATTAGTTATTATCGGTACTGCATTTTAAATAAAAATAGCGCAAATCCGCTTATGAATTATAAAAGTTAGTCAAAACGCTGTTACGCTGACAAAAACGTTAGGTCCGCTGTAAGTGGATTAGCGCATTAGCGCTCCCTGGCGGTCGGAGGCCCACCACTTCCTGTGACTTATACACTGAAGCGACTAATATAAGTATTTTCCTCCATACAGGTAACCCTCGAGGTACGACACCTGTGACCAACGGCAACGCGGACTTACGATTTACCTCTTTGAAAGAATGCCGTCGACATACGACCAAAAAAACCGACTTACGACAGAGGTACATTAGAAGTATGTAATCGAGATACGGCAAAAAAAGTGCGTCATTACGGCAAGCGGCAAGGTGGGGGAGGGGTACAGTGCCTTGAGTGTTCGCGCATGACAGTGCGCATGACAGTGCGCATGACCCTTGAGTAGGGGTGGGGCAACCCTACCGTACTATTTAAAGGGATGCGCCATCTTGACCACGTTGTTGAGTTTCGGCGAGAGAGAGAAAAGCAAGAAAACGTACGGACAGAACTGTTCACATCAGGACCACACCGCTGAGCTCACACCTGGCCTAGAATGCTCCTATCATTCATGGTTGAGCACTGGCTAAGCAGTTCCATCTGATCCAGGTTTGAACTTGAGAAAAACATCAGTGTCTACCTACACTTCAGTCAAAGTAAGGACATTTTGTTTCCTTGTTTCCTTTTTCTGCTGCTTCTAGCTTTTTTAGAGTTCATGGACTTTTTCATGCACATGGACTGCACACCAACACCACATGGACTGCACTGGTTTCAAAAACATGATGGTTGCAACATGTTTCTGATGATTCGGCTGATTTGGTGCATGATTGGTGCATGGGAGTTCCTTATGATTTACTGCATTTTGATGTTAACAGCTGCTGCTCAAAGAGAAGTGTTCATGTTTCATGGTTGACATGTTTTTGCTACTGCTGGATGCATGGATGGATGGATGCATGGGAGTTCCGGCTGATTTGCTGCATTTTGATGTTGACACCTGTTGCACTAAGAGAGGTGATCATGTTTCATGGTTGACATGTTTTTGCTGCTGCTGGATGCATGGATGGATGGATGCATGGGAGTTCCTTATCATTTGCTGCATTTTGATGTTAACAGCTGCTGCTCAAAGAGAAGTGTTGGGAGTGCGGCCGTGGCGTAGTGGTAATGGCAGTCGTCCCCCGATCGGAAGGTTGGCGGTTCGAATCCCGGTTCCCAACACCATGTGTCGTTGTGTCCTTGGGCAAGACACTTAACCCCGAGTTGCTCCTGGTAGGACTGGAAAGCACCTTGCATGGTAGTCTGCCGCTACCGGTGTATGAATGTGTGTAGCATTCAATGTGTGTAGCGCTTTGAGATTTTCACTAATGAAAAGCGCGTTATAAATTGAATTCATTATTATTATTAAGTGTTCATGTTTCATGGTTGACATGTTTTTGCTGCTACTGGATGCATGGATGAATGCATGAGAGTTCCTTATCATTTGCTGCATTTTGATGTTAACAGCTGCTACTCAAAGAGAAGTGTTCATGTTTCATGGTTGAACTCATTTGCAGATTCTGGCTGAGAACTGTTCAGGAAGAGATTTGTATTTTGTATGCTTTGTCTGTGCTGAAAAAAACATTACTGTACAGTACTTTACCTGTACAGTACATGCTGTACTGGTTTTGTGTGTTTATGGATGAATGTGTGGTATAATGTGTTATCTAAGTGTTTGTAAATAAAGTTCTGTGCATGTTTATGGCACAGGATGTCCGCTTGTTCATTCTCATGCCGTTAAATGTGTGTGCGGCGCTCCGTTAGCGGTATAGCCGCGACCTACGTCAGAAATGCGGACCTACGACAGGCACGTGTTTTTGGTCCGCGAGATACGACAGAATCGACCTAAGTCACACCCGTAGGTCCGGATCCCTGACGTAACTCGAGGGCTCCCTGTATTTATAAACCAATTTTTGGCTGAGATCTGACAATTTTATTCATTCTGACAAGGAAAATATTGAACACTGCCAGTTTCAGCCGCTAGAGGGCCCTCGACTAATATGGTAAGCCAAGTGTCTCATTAATAGGTAAAAGTGGCTATTAATTAGGTACTTGGCTTGCCATACAAAGCCACCTTTGTCTCGCTCTGTAAGTCTTGGAGCAAACGTCAAATCAGCTTTGTTTCGCTGCGCCACCCAGGTGAAATGCAGCAGATTTGACCATTAAAGTGCATTTATTAAGTAAAAGTTCAACTGAGACACATCTTTGCTATAATGCTGAGCAAATAAATAATCGTTTTTAGATGGTTATCTTGTTCAAATTCAAAGAAATGCGCAGTGAGTCCTCCCTCTGCGTGCACCCGCAGCAGCAAATCGGCCTTTGAAATGCAGCTAATTTGACTGTAAAAGGGCATTTATTAAGGAAAAGTTAGACTGAAACACATTTTTCTATAATATCGAGCAAACAAATAATTGTTTTTAAGTGTCAATATTGTTAAATTCTTGTTAAAGATCTCACATGCACGCTCCCACGGCCACCATTTGGCAGCCAATCGATTTTTGGCACGACATAGGCCCACATTTCCAAGTTGTCAGCGGTGATGCATATTAAATATGACCTGTATGGCAAAGTGATTTTTTCCCCCACTTTATTAGACATATTTGGACTGATGTGACTTTTAGGCGGTGTGATGTTTATGGTGGCAACTATGGCAAGGCTTTTGGATGACAGACGAAACAGTTCAACAAAAAAAATTAACCGCCCAGAGAATCGTCCAAAATAAGTTTAAAGCTTTACAAATGCCTTATGGCTTTGGGTTTCTTAATATCAATTTTAAGATTTAATCATCACGAGGCACAAAATACAAGATTTTATTCCAGTCTCACTTTATTTCATTCCCTAAAAAAGTAGCCCATTTCACATCAGTGTGCCTCTTTTCTCTTTCTGTGTCATGCTCCAAGATCAGACTGAGAGCCTCATTAACAGTTTATTGTTGGTTGTTGTGTTGCCATAGCATGAACTGAGAGGAAGACCTCAAAAAATGTAGTTTTGTTACGAGCTACAAGAAAACGTCACTATATGATTGAAACCAGAGTGATTATGTGAATGTCAACAGGTGTGATTCCTGCTGCGGAAAGATTTGAAAAGGTGTTGCCGTGAGTTAATACATTTGTAAAAAGGGAGTGAGATATGTGTCACTATGGCAAACACACCCGAGTTTGTGGGGAAGAAATTATGTTCATTTGCCAAAGTGGATTTTTGTACCTAAAGTTTCACTTTCATTTCTAATGACCAGGAACAGAGTGTGACAAAGTTTAAGAAATATCACAAATCTGATTAAAACTGGATCAAAATTTACTTTTGTCTGTTTATGTGACTTGGGCAGCCTATGTAAATCAGACCAAAAGAAATACCTTCTTCAGAGTACCCTGATACATGCTCAATAATCCAACCTTCTTCAGAGATTTGTGCATTTCAACATTGAGAAAAGTAGAAACTTTGAGGGTTGGATGCATCAGTCCTCAGTTAGCATGGTAAACGTTAAAGTTCATCTCTGTAATATTTAGAAAAAGACTGAACAAGAATCAAGCAGAAAATGCTCTTCAGGTTGTGGATACATTATTGGCTCAAGTAGAGGAGTTCATGAATTGGTCTTGTTGATGAGTAATGGTGGAATGGAGCAGGAGTTTGATCAGAGTCAGAGTACTTTTTATTAACATTGCACAAGTTTTCACCAGTACAGCGTGAATATGTACGCACAGTCATCCGGAAGGGGGCGAGTGTGTGAAGCTGCTGCTACAGACCACATGAGACATCATATCACATTATGTTCTTCAGCGCGGCCTCTCCCATCCGTATCGGGATGAAGGTCAAAGGTGTGAAAACAAGGAAAGAACCATGAGGGTCACAGCGTTGGTATTAAAAAAAGATGTATCACATTTTGTCTTTCAAGACACCACATGAGACAGAAAAAACTATACCAGAAGCACATTTAAGACAATCACATGTTGCATTTTGAGACTGAGGCAGTGAGACTTCTGTCCATGAGACATTCCAGATAGCAAACAGTTCTGAGGTGAAACCAGCCGGCCTCCGATAACGCTCATAGAAAAGTTCTCCGGGGGGGGGGGGGGTGTAGCGATAGTGCAGCTGTTGCCTCAGAAAACACGTCTCAGGAGAAATTTGACATCCAGCCTTTTTCCAAGGCTGTTTAGGGTAAAGTCAGATAAGGATTACAAATATTTTTCACTTCAGGCAGACAGTATAATTCCTTCAGCCTTGAGTCTTGCTGGGCAACTCTGATATGGTCCAATTCTGGACTTTTTCCTCTGATCCAGCTGTGGCCCTTAGATGTTGACCACCAGCGTCCAGAGTCCCAATCCGAGCGGATGATCTGCGATCCTCAGAGATCGTGTTCACCTTCCGGATTAGCTCTTAAACAGCTGATTTCCGAGGTCATGGCGTATGGACTGAAACCTCATTTTCAACATTGATATCTTGGCTTTGATCAACAGTGGTGAAGAGCTG
The DNA here is from genome assembly GCA_038048925.1 of Garcialebias charrua. Taxonomy (NCBI): domain Eukaryota; kingdom Metazoa; phylum Chordata; class Actinopteri; order Cyprinodontiformes; family Rivulidae; genus Garcialebias; species Garcialebias charrua. The sequence continues at coordinate 32,395 of JBBPBX010002591.1, forward strand.
AGCTGAAAGGCAGAGTTTAAAGTTACTAGTCTGTCTACCGGTATATTCCAACCCTCTATGAGCCCTCATCTGAGGTACAGATCCTGGATACAAGCAGCCAAAATCAGCTTCTTCTTTGGGTTTGCCGGTCTCCGTCTTATGAGGAGGTCCGTTATTTGTAGAGAGCTCAGAGTAGAGCTGTTGCTCCGCCACACTGTGCACATTGAAAAGTCAGTACCTTTGAGCAGCTCATTAGGATGCCTCCTGGGTGCCTTCTTTTGGAGGCTTTCCAGGCATGTCCCCCTGAGAGGAGACCAAGGGGAAAACCCAGAACTTGGTGGTGGGATCATATATCATGAGGAGTTGAGGAGTGTAGCTGGAGGAGAGAGACATCTGAGCTCCCCTTTGGACCTGATGTATCTGCAACCCAACCATGAGAAAGTGAAGTGACAATAAAACAAATACAGTAGATGGATGGGAACAAGTGTGCTGTGTTGCACTTAACTGATGGAAGGTACGGGATTTGGGACTACATGTGACCAGTTCACAGTCCTTATAACCATTTCAGGTTTTGTTTTCCCACTGCTGGTATATTTGCTGCCCTTATAACTTCATTCATCAGGTATTTTTTAGCTCCTGCTTCAGAGTTTGAGTTTTCTTGGCTTAATATACATCAAGTGGCATAAGAGGATGTGATCCACACATAAGGTACACGGTTTGGCTGAACAAGTTGAACAGTATTCCAGTTCCTACAACACCAAAATTGTTTTTGCTTTCTTAAAGTAACCCAACTTATTTAACAGGTGCATTACTATCTGTCATATGAGTTTATCCTTTTTCAAAATGTCTGAAATCTGTATTATATAGGCTTCATCTTCCAAGCTGAAAATAAGTAGTTTGATCTGCTCATCAGTGCATTCAAGTGTCCCTCAGTCATTAGTGAGCAACTGAAAATACAAAATGTGTGCATTAAAAAAGCTCTGTATGAATGACTGAATGGCAAATAAATCAGAAAAAATTTAAGCATGGTGTGTGGTTCCAAAAGGTCTTTTATTATTATTATTTTTGTTTTCTCTGGTTCCTTCTGCCAGGTCCCGTCTACTTTTGTGGGAGGGGGTGGGGGGAGTTTTACCTTGACTTTTAGGATTAGGTGTTCTTCGGTCTCTTGTAGTTATGCTTTGTGTTGCCTCCTTTTAATGTCTGTTCATTTTAAAGTTTATGTTTTGTCAGTCTATCTGCTCTCATGTCTGCTTTTGAAGCCTCTTCCCCCACCGGGGATTTCTAACAGTCTGTTACATGACTGTCAGACAGATATGGGTACATCTGGAGTTTGCATGTTCTCTCCATGTTTGGTCCTGGCTTTTCTCCAGGTACTCTGGTTTCCTCCCACAGACCAAAAACATGCAAGTTAGACTGGTAACTCTAAATTGTCCCTAGGTGTGAGTGAGAGAGTGAATGTTTGCCTCATTTGTCTCCATGTGTCCCTGTGATGGTCTGGAGACCTGTCCAGGATGTCCCCCACCTCTCACAGTGATAGCTGGACATGGACACCAGTGACCTCCATAACCTGAAAAGAAGCAGGTAAAGATAATGGATGGGAAAGTTCAATATTTTTGTCACACTTCAAAACTCCTGTATTATACAGATCCATTACACATACAGTGAAATATTTTGTCTTTGTTGTAATTTTGATCATCATGGCTTAAAGATATTGACAAACCAAAACTCAGTGTCTCAGAAAATTAGAATATTGTGATAAATGTCCATGTTGGAAACTCATGCACACTATACATTTTGCCCAGAGGAATCAACATGAGCTACAAGTGTCAAATTCCTCAAGTCAAGCCATGCCTGAACTGTTATAACTGAAAGAACCCAGAGTTGTATGAGACTCGGAACGAGGCAGACCCAGGCAAGTACAAAGTGACAGTGGTAAATTTACAGTGGTAAATTTAACAGTTGTTTCTCTGCAGCTCCTGGAAGAGGAGGGAGATGGTCAGAGGAGGTTGGCAGGAGATTAGGCAATATTAAAATGCTGAATTCTTTCTCTTACAGATTAGGGGATGATGTTTGGTCTAACTTCCAATCCTTGGGGGAGCTCCAGAGAAGGACAAGGCCAAGGGTCCAGTAGAGATGAGGATGGCTGGCAACTGGTGAGGATAAGGCACAAGGAGGACCAGGGCGAGTCTTGAGGAGAGCCAGGACAGGGCTCGAGGGGAACCAGAACCAAAGCAAGGCACGAGGAGAACCAAGGCGGGACTAGGAGAACCAGGACCGAGGAGGCAGGAACACTGGAGACAAAAAGAGACTGGTAAGTAATTTACTTTCTAATAATCTGCAGGTCAGAAGCACAAATGCCATATGGTAAATGCTCCAGCAAAGAGTAACACTGGACTGCAGCCTTATGTAGGGGATGATCCTCATCAGGTTGATGGCCGTCAGCTGGTGTCAATCAGCGGCCATCTTGGACAAGGAGCTACGGGCAGTGGTACTCTTACATGAACTAGAGATGTCAGCGTCTTACCTCACCTTTTTTAGATACAATGGATTCATGCATTTAAATACAATACTGTAATGTGATAATTATTAGAAAGAGCTTGAAGTCACAAGGAGACAAACGGAGGCACAAATGAAGGGGATGGAGGGAAAGTTGAGGTCATCATTAAACATCACAGAGCTGTGTGGAAACATCTTATGCTGCAGCTTCTCAGTGAAGATAAAGCCCTGAAAGAGAAGCTGTCCATCACAGAGCAGCAAACCTCCAAAAAAGGAAAAATGAGGGAAAATGTGTAGAGTGGAGAGAAATTTGAAAAAAAAAAAAAAAAAAAAAAAATTTAAAGTTAAAGTCTTCGGCCAAAATTGGGGGTCAGAAAAGAGAGCTACTTGGAAAAATGATATGAATCTTGATGAGGCAAAAGGCCTGAAGCAGAAGCTGTCCATTGCTAAATAAAGCTCTAAAGGACGACCTTCACAGAGCAAACAAAGAGACTGAGACTGGTAAGAAGAGGACAAAGATCCCTTCTCAGTTCTCTGTCTGCTCTGGAGGAAAAGACGGTTAAACAAGCTGTGTTCAGCCAAGCCCGACTCAAGACAGAGTTGGTGGGACACACTGCCATCAAATCAATAAAGTCATGTAGGCTGAGAGCAAAGGAAGACAGAGAAAAGGAATCAGCTGAGCAGCTCCTCCAGCAAAAACATCTAGAGATGAACAGAGCCACCTCAAAGTGCAGGCACTGGTCCCCTTGAAAAGGTTCAGTAATGCTAAACCACCACCTTCCAACATCAGTAGAGAAGAGAGGGATGCACTCACCACTCTTAGAAAAGACAAAAACATCATAATTCTCCCAGCAGACAAAGGAAGGTACACAGTGATTTTGAACCAGAAAGACTATCATGAGAAAGTTATGTCACTTCTTAGTGACTTAACCACGTATGAACTGCTGAAAAGAGATCCAGGAAGTGGTTACAAGAAGAAATTGATAGACTGCCTGAAAATTTTGAAGCAGGACAAGGTTATTGACAGTATTCTGTACCACAGACTGTACCCAGTGGAGGCCACGCCAAGTCTGTATGGTTTACCCAAAATCCACAAACAAGGTGTACCTTTAAGACCAATTGTTAGCATGATTAACTCGGTCACTTACAATGTTTCCAAATATCTGGCATCTGTACTCATCCCTTTAGTTGGCAGCTCAGAACACCACATACAGAACACCATGGACTTTGTGGATAAGGTGAGGGATGTCATCATGGAGACTGATGAAACAATGGTCTCTTTTGATGTCACATCACTCTTTACGTGCATTCCTGTTGATGAGGCAGTAGAGGTGGTCTGTTTAAGGTTAAAATCAGACACCACTCTGAACAGCAGGACCACGCTTTCCACAGAGCAACTGTGTCAACTCTTGAAACTGTGCCTGCAGTCAACCTACTTCACATATGGGGAGCAATATTATAGGCAGAAACATGGGTGTGCTATGGGGTCTCCAGTTTCTCCTATTGTTGCCAACCTGTACATGGAGGAGGTAGAAAAGAGAGCCTTGACGTCCTTTTCAGGGAGACCACCAAGTCATTGGTTCAGGTATGTTGACGACACCTGGGTTAAAATTAAATCTCAGGAAGTCCAACATTTCACTGATCACATCAACTCTGTGGATAAATATATCAAGTTCACACGAGAAGATGTAAAAAATGGCAGGTTGGCTTTCTTGGACTGTGAGGTCTCAGTTTCTGATAGAGGAAATTTGCAAACTGAGGTGTACCGCAAACCCACCCACACAGACCAGTATTTACAGTTTGACTCCCATCACCCTCTGGAGCACAAGTTAGGAGTCATCAGGACTCTGTACCACAGAGCAGACAGCGTCCCCACTAACTCAGGAGCCAGACAGAAGGAGAAATCACACACAAAACAGGCTCTAGAGAAATGTGGATATCCTAACTGGGCCTTCCTGAAAGCAGAGAAGAAACCCAAACAGGACTCCAGCCAGCCATCAGGTGAAAAGAAGGAACCCAGACCCAGACCAGTGGTCATTCCATATGTTGCAGGGGTTTCAGAGACATTGAGACGTTTATTTTCTAAACACAACGTCCCAGTGGCTTTTAAACCCCAAAATACATTACGGCAAAGACTGGTTCATCCCAAAGATCCAGTCCCCCGGCACAAACAGAGTAATATTGTGTATGCTGTTCAGTGTCAGGAGGGCTGTGATCAGTCTTATATCGGGGAAACTAAACAGCCACTGGCCAAAAGGATGGCCCAGCACAGAAGATCAACATCATCAGGTCAGGACTCTGCGGTCTACACTCATCTCCACGCCAGCGGTCACTCTTTCAGGGATGAAGATGTTCACATCCTTGATAGAGAGGAACGATGGTTTGAGAGAGGAGTAAAGGAGGCCATCTTTGTGAAAAGAAACCGTCCATCATTAAACAGAGGTGGAGGCCTCTGGGTTCAACTGTCCCCCTTATACAACGCTGTTATTGCTAGTATCACTCAGCCCTCTGTGAATAGCAAACAACCATCAGGGTGCTAACAATCCATCGTTAGGCTGATGCTCCTCCTTGATCATGTGAGCAGCTGTCATCGGCCAACTGGTCGATCCTTTGGGAGAGGGTGCTATTTATAAGACTGAGCTGAATACAGCAGCTCAAACTGAGGAAGTCTTTTGGACGAAAGACGAAACGTTTCTACAATTTTTTTGCTTTGTTTTATTTTTTTAATGTCCAGAGGACCAGACTTAGCTTTTTTTAGAATATTCTACCTGGATTATTGAGCATGCATCAGGGTGTTTTCTGTTACAAATAATGTCCAGTTGTTTCTGTATTGAACAATTTTTTTGATTTTATCATGTCCTGGATGACTGAGAATCTTCACCAGCACATGAGCATGTGCTGGTGAAGATTCTCCATGGAGGAGGTCTTCCTACATGTTTAAGAACTGTTGTTACAGAGGAGGGGACGCTGTACAGGAAACATGGCCCAGGCCCAACGACTTTCAGACGTTCAAAATTACCTTTTATTTATTTAATTTATTTTACATTTCCTTAGTTTAAACATATGATTTGTTTACTTTTTTCCATAAAAAATGAGTGTTCATTAGATTACAAATCGTTGCTTCCTGTAATGTTCTTATTCTTAATAAGAATAAAACATCGGGAAGAAGCCTCGTGTGCTAGCTTGATAACTTCTTTATTGCAACTCTTCTTCTACGTTCTGTACATGCAGTAGCCTATAGCTCCCCTAGCGGTGGATATAATAATAACAGCTATCAGTACATCCCCTTTCCTGACAGGTTTTGAATAACTATTCAAACTCTTTAAACGACTGAGAATCTTCACCAGCATAACTCTTTAAACACTGTCAAACTCTGATAGTATTAACACTCCTGACATTGAACATGTTATTTCTAATACACATATTATGTTTCTTATCAAGAATGTTTTTATTATTATTATATTTTTTATCTTAACCAGTATGACCAAATTAACTACTGCACAAATTATTTTTTACATTTCAACAAGCAAACACAATCTTAGCAAATTATTCTTTTTCATTTCTTTTTTTTTTTACACAATAATTTACAATTGTTCTATTAGCCTCTCTGGAGGTTTCCTAGGTCGGGAAGACCTTCTCAGTGTCTCTGTTGTTGGTGAAGGTGAAAGAGGTTCATTATGGTGTTCATCTGATGTAACACTCTGTTGTTCAGATTCATCCTCTTCGACCTGATGGTTAGCATCTTGAACCTTTAACAGACTCCTCCGGTTTCTTCTGAACACTTTTCATTCATTCATTCAACCTTTATTTATACAGGCTAGCCTCGTTGAGTCACGGGGACTCATTTACAAGAGGGACCTGTCTCACTCACACCAAACAACCATCCATTCTCACACTCACACCTAGGGTCAATTTAGAGTCACCAATCAGCCTAACAAGCATGTTTTTTGGTCTGTGGGAGGAAACCGGAGTACCCGGAGGAAACCCACGCATGCACGGGGAGAACATGCAAACTCCACCCAGAAAGGCCCCGGACCGGGATTTGAACCGGCAACCTTCTCGCTGAGAGGCAGCAGCTCTACCAGTTGTGCCACCATGCTGCTGTTTACTGTCTTAACAGTAAACGAACTGGGTCCTACTTCATTTAGCACCGTTGCTTTTCTGTCCCAGAACTCAGGACCTGCAATATTCACAACATCTCGTTCCTGAAGAGGTGCCAGATGTCTTGCCGTCTTGTCATAGTTCCTTTTCTGTCTGTACTTGAGTTTCATCCTTTTGTCCATAAGCTTGTTTTGTCCATAAGCTTGTTGTCACGTTTATCATTCTCCTTTAAAACGTGTGGAAGTGTGGTACGAAGCTTGCGATTCATTAGTAGCTCAGCAGGTGATGATCCGCACTCCAGTGGTGAAGCTCGATAGCTTAGTAGAGCTAGGTTAGGGTCAGTCTTACTGTCTCTGGCTTTTTTAAACAGTCTCTTCACTATTTGAACCCCCTTTTCGGCTTCTCCCTTTGCTTGTGGATACAAGGGACTAGACGTGATATGCTTAAATCCATATTGTTTTGCGAAGTCCCGAAACTCTACACAGTCATATTGTGGACCATTGTCACTGATGAAACTCTGTGGAATCCCATGTCTTGAAAAGAATCCCTTCATGTGTGTGATTACTGACTTTGCTGATGTACTGGAAAGTTGTACCACTTCTGGATAATTAGAGTACAGGGAACCCCCGACCTACGACTCCACCGACCTGCGAACCACGGGACCTACGAACGAGTTAAAGTAGAATAATGTCATCGACGTACGGCAGAAAATATGTGACCTACGAACGAACCAAGTTAAAATATATAATCGACCTACGGCACACGACCTACGAACGAGCCCCATTACAGGTATATAATCGAGCTACGGCGAAACTGCGTCACAAAACGGCAATCGGCGAGGTGGGGGAGGGGATTGCCTTTTGCCTTGGCTGTTGTTTGTTGGGCATGACACTGCGCATGACTGTGGAAAAGTACCGCAAGAGAGGGGGGGGGCTGGGCTTCTGGCGGATGTACACAAAGCCGCAGTGCACCTGGCGGCGGAGGGATCCGTACAGGTAAAGCGGTAACTATTTAAAGGGCTGCGGCCATTTTGTGCCTCGTGGTTTTCCACGGTGATTGATGGGAGAAGACACTTACGAACAGTTACAGCGAACAAAGAACGAAGAACACGACAAAAAAAAAAACGTACGAAGAACCTACGAGCAGGTACAGTACATTTACAGTAAATTTATATCAGTTTTAGACTAAAGCCAACGTTAGCACACGTTAGAATTAATTTTAATTTGTGCTCCATAGGAGTTAGCATTTAGCTAATAGTCGACGCGACGACGACACGAGTTGTCCACGGGTCATCGAACGGGCAGGTACGGCCCAGTACTAAATGAAAAAATATTTTTAGACGAAAGCAAACGTCAGCATTCATTTTTGAACGTTAGCATTAATTTAAATTTTTGCTCCTTAGGAGTTAGCACGTTAGCTAATTGTGACGAGAACGACAGGAGTTGTCCACGGGTCATCGAACGGGCAGGTACGGTCCAGTACTAAATAAAAAAATATTTTTAGACGAAAGCAAACGTCAGCATTCATTTTTGAACGTTAGCATTAATTTTAATTTTTGCTCCTTAGGAATTAGCACCTTAGCTTGATCAAGAATGGCTCCGAAGAGACCTGCAAAGTCCGCGGACGCGGCACAGGGGAAAAAACCTCGTCGTACCATAACGCTGGAGACGAAGGCAAAAATAATAAAAATGTCCGATCAGGGCATGACTCCCTCTAAAATTGGAGAGGCGCTAGGGTTGCCGAGGTCAACTGTGGGGACAATAATGGCGGACAAAGAACGCATTTTGCAGCAGGTGCGTGCTTCAGCCCCCATGAAGTCCACCATCATTACCAAGCAAAGGACGGGGAGAATAGTCGAGATGGAAAGGTTGCTTGTCCTCTGGCTGGAGGACAACACACAGCGCAGAATACCAGTTGGGATGTCTGTGATTTGTGAAAAGGCAAAGATGATTTATGACAGGCTGCAGGAACTAGGGTTGACTGGGGTAGGTGCAGGGGAGCAGGGGGGTGCGGGGGGGCAGGGGGCTGCACAGAGCGATCCGGGTCAAGGGTCGTCCTCCCAGAGCGATCCGGGTCAAGGGTCGTCCTCCCAGAGCGATCCGGGTGAAGGGACGTCCTCCCAGAGCGATCCGGGTGAAGGGACGTCCTCTCAGAGCGATCCGGGTGAAGGGACGTCCTCTCAGAGCGATCCGGGTGAAGGGACGTCCTCCCAAAGCGCTGGAGGAGGGACTTCGAGCAGCACATCAGGGGAGTTTAATGCCTCCAAAGGATGGTTCGATCGTTTCAGGAAGAGAAACAACTTCCACAACATCAGAGTGCAGGGTGAGCACTTTAATTTCTCATTTTTCTTTTTTAATAATGCAGGTACAGTACAGTACAGGTAGTCCTCGACTAACGAATATTTTTTTTTCATTTTATTACAGTGTGTTACAACAGCTTAACCATGTCATTTTGTGTGCATTTAAACAGGAGAGGCAGCAAGCGCTGACCACGAGGCAGCTCAGGCATTCCCAGCACAACTGGCTGAGATCATCAGGGATGGCGGGTACACTGCGCAGCAAGTGTTCAATGTGGATGAGACAGGGCTGTTCTGGAAGCGTTTGCCAGACAGGACGTACATCAGCAAGGAAGAACGAACCGCACCCGGCCACAAGGTCGGCAAGGAGCGTTTGACCTTGCTGGTGGGGGGCAATGCTGCGGGTGACTGCAAACTCAAGCCGTTGTTGGTGTACCAATTTGAGAAACCCAGGGCCTTCAAAAATGTTAATAAATCATCGCTTCCTGTTTTTTGGGCGTCTAATAAAAAGGCTTGGGTGACGCTGGAAGTTTTTAAAAATTGGTTCACCAACAACTTTCTTCCGGAAGTCAAGCGTTTTTGCAGTCTCCACAGGGTTCCCTTTAAAATCCTCCTGATCTTGGACAACGCTCCAGGACACCCCCCTGGTCTCACCACTATGAACAAAGATGTTAAGGTGGTGTACCTGCCTCCCAACACCACCTCATTGATCCAGCCAATGGACCAGGGGGTTATTAGTACGTTTAAGGCGTACTACCTACAAAGAGTCATCCGTGCTGCTTTGGAGGCTACGGAGAACTCTCAGACCCTTACGCTGAAAGACTTCTGGCGTAAGTACAACGTCCATGATGCTGTGCTCAACATTGGCATCGCCTGGCATCGTGTAACTCCACAGAACATGTGCGGAGTATGGAAGAAGCTCTGTCCAGAGCTTGTTCAGGAGGTACACGATGCCCAGGAGGTGGACCGTGTAATCGAGGATGTTGTGAGGATGGGCAGGTCACTGGAGCTCGAGATGGACGAGGACGATGTCCAACACCTTCTGAGTTCATCTGGAGAGGATCTGTCCCCAGACGACCTGATTAGTCTGGACAGGCACGTCCCGGATGAGGAAGTCCAGGTGGAGGAGGAGCAGGAGGAGGCCAACCCTCCGACCTTCACGAAGCAGGAGTTGGTGCTGGCGTTTAAGGACCTCCACAACTTCCTGGCGAGGATTGAGCAGCAGGACTCCGACTGTGAGAGGTTCGCCAAGGTCCGTCGGGGTGTCCTCAATGAAGTTGCGTGTTACCAGCAGATCCTGGAGGACAAAAAACTTGAAAAGGTGCAGAGCAGCATGCTCAATTATTTTAAAAAAGTCACAGCACCGCCTCCAGGATCTGCTGGTGCACCAGCTGAAAGGCCGTCCAGTCCTCCTGCAGCAAGCCAGGAGGAGGCCTTGGACATCCCACCAGACGAGAGGCCATCCAGTCCTACTGCAGCAAGCCAGGAGGAAGCCATGGACAGCCCACCATCTCCCCAGTGAAACACGCCGCCCCCCCCGCTCCCTCCCTCCAGGTACAGCACGTACTGTAATGAAATGTTTTTTTTTTTTTGGAGTTGTCATGTTACACAAATTAATTTAATCTGTTACTGTCTCTGCTTATGTTCACAGCCTTCCTCCTCCTTCCCCTCCTCTTCACCAACTCCACCATCCCATCACTGACCTGCCCACCCTCACATCCCAGCACAGCAACGTCAGAAAGGTACAGCAAAGACATGTTAATTTATTTTCTCTTTTTTTTTTAACTTACATCTACACCTACTGTAATCATCACCTCTCTCTCGACAGCCTCCAAAGCGGCACGTCCCCCTGGTCCATCCACACACCTGCTACGCACCACACCACACACGTAAGGAGAAGTTGTTGTTGTCTGTGTTGTTGTTATCAGCAGGTGTTCACGTCTGTGTGTGTTTGTGTTTCAACAGATCCACTTGCTGCTCCGCCTCATGGAACAGCGTCAGGTACCACGTACCGTGCTCCTGCTGCTCTGCCTCCAGCCTCCTGCACCTCCTCCAGCCTCCTCCCTGTGCTCCAGCTCCACACATGCACCACACACGTAAGGAGAAGTTGTTGTTGTCTGTGTTGTTGTTATCAGCAGGTGTTCACGTCTGTGTGTGTTTGTGTTTCAACAGATCCACTTGCTGCTCCGCCTCATGGAACAGCGTCAGGTACCACGTACCGTGCTCCTGCTGCTCTGCCTCCAGCCTCCTGCACCTCCTCCAGCCTCCTGCCTGTCCTCCAGCCTCCTGCCTGTCCTCCAGCCTGTCCTCCACACATGCACCACACAGGTAAGGAGAAGTTGATGTTGTCTGTGTTGTTGTTATGTGCAGGTGTTGACTTCTGTGTGTGTTTGTGTTTCAACAGCTCGTCTGCGTGCTGATCCACCTCATGGATGAGCCTAGGGTGCTACGTACACCTGCTGCCTGTCCTCCAGCCTCCTGCCTGTCCTCCGGCCTCCTGCCTGTCCTCCAGCCTCCTGCCTGTCCTCCAGCCTGTCCTCCACACATGCACCACACAGGTAAGGAGAAGTTGTTATCTGTGTGTTTTTCATGTTTTCTTAACAAGTGATTTTCCAGCTGTAACTGCACATTTTCATGTTTGTGTTCATTCTTACACAGATCACATGTTGCACGTTCTACATGAATGGATGTCCTGCAACACTGTCTTCCTGGACGTCTGTTCCTCCTGCCTCTGGTGTCCTGCATGTTGCCTCCATCCATCACCTTTGTGTCCTTCTACTCTTAAATGACTGCTGTCAAAACAGAAAAACTTCATGTGATGCACAGACCTGCTCACATCAGGACAATTGCACATCAGGACAACACACCTGAACTGACACATGCCTGAACTTACAGCTGGCCTAAAATGCTCCCAACATTCATTGTTGAGCAATGGCTCAGCAGTTCCATCAGATGCAGGTTTGATCATGAGAACAACATCTGTCTACCTACACTTCGGTCAAAGTAAGACAATTTTGATTCATTTTTCTGCTGCTTCTCGCTTTTTCTGAGTTCATGGACTTCTTTCTCATGCACATGGACACTCATCAACGCAACGTGCTCATGTGTGATTGCTGACATCATTTTGCTGATGTGACTCTCTGATTTGCTGCTGTTTTGCTGTGAAAAGCTGCACTTTCAGAAGTGCTCATGTGTGATTGTTGACATCATTTTGCTGATGGGAATCCCTGATTTGCTGCAGTTCTGATGTGAAAAGCTGCACTTTCAGAAGTGCTCATGTGTGATTGTTGACATCATTTTGCTGATGGGAATCCCTGATTTGCTGCAGTTCTGATGTGAAAAGCTGCACTTTCAGAAGTGCTCATGTGTGATTGTTGACATCATTTTGCTGATGGGAATCCCTGGTTTGCTGCAGTTCTGATGTGAAAAGCTGCACTTTCAGAAGTGCTCATGTGTGATTGTTGACATCATTTTGCTGATGGGAATCCCTGGTTTGCTGCAGGTCTGATGTGAAAAGCTGCACTTTCAGAAGTGCTCATGTGTGATTGTTGACATCATTTTGCTGATGGGAATCCCTGGTTTGCTGCAGGTTTGATGTGAAAAGCTGCACTTTCAGAAGTGCTCATGTGTGATTGTTGACATCATTTTGCTGATGGGAATCCCTGGTTTGCTGCAGGTTTGATGTGAAAAGCTGCACTTTCAGAAGTGCTCATGTGTGATTGTTGACATCATTTTGCTGATGAGATTTCCTGCTGATTTGCTGCAGTTCTGATGTGAAGTTACTGATGTACAGTTACTGTGTGTGTTTATGGATGCATGTGTGGTGTAATGGTTTAGATAAGTGTTTGTAAATAAAGTTCTGTGCATGTATATAGCCCAGTATGTCAGTGTCATGCTGTTAAATGTGGGCGCGGCGGTCCGTTAGCGGTATTTCCGCGACCTACGAACAGAATAGCGACCTACGAACGAGACGCTATTTTCACCCCCCACCTGCGAACCGATCGACCTGCGAACGGTTCTTAGGTCCCAAACTCGTTCGTAGGTCGGGGGTTCCCTGTAGTAGTCAATCACCAGCAGAAAGTCCTTTCTGTCCAGATGAAATAAGTCAGTGCTTACCTTTTGTCACGGTGTAGTAAGTAGCTCTGCTAGCATCATTGGCTCTTTTGTTTGCTTGTAGTGATGTTTGAGGCATGTTTCACATTTTTGTACCATTTCCTCAATGTCCTTGTTGATGCCTAGCCAGTAAACAGCTTCCCTTGCTCTGCGTTTGCATTTTTCTACACCCAAATGTCCCTCATGGATACGCTGAAGCATGTCCTTTCGCATGGACTGAGGAATGACAATCCTATTCTGTCTCAGCAGCAGTCCATAAGTCAAACACAAATCTTCACAAACAGGGTAAAACCCTGAGCAGACCCCTTTGGAGCAACCATTTTGGATTTGATGGGACACTTTTTGTACACTGGAAAAAATGCCACTCTTAAAATAAGAAAAAAAAAATTAAAATAAGATTTTTTTGGCTTGAAATAAGCAAAAAAATCTGCCGATGGAACAAGTGAAAATTCACTTGACAAGATTTCTTAAAATAAGACATTTTGTTCAAGTCAAACAAGATATGCGGAATCTTGAAACTAGCTACAAAAATCTAATTTTGAGCAATATTTTACTACAATTGTGAGCTTTTCGTGTCTTATAATAAGATTCTGATGCTCAAAAGTAGTACACTGTAGTAGTACACAAGTTTAAAACAACTTAAAATTAGTTGTTTTTTTTGGATTGAAATAAGCAAAAAGATCTGGTAACAAGTGAAAATTTTCTTGACACAATTTCTAAAAATAAGACATTTGATCATTTTACAAGATAAACAATCTTAAACCTAGCTGCAAAAATCTCATTCTTAGCAATATTTTACTACAATTTTGGGTGGGCTTTGTCTTAAAGTAAGCGTGTGATGCTTAAAATTAGTATACATCCCCTAAAACTTTTACTCATTTTTAGTTCTACAGATGTTTCAAAGCCTACCTAAAATAAGATTAGAAATTGTATTTTAAGAAAACTTATATTTAAGAAGTCCTGACAAGCATGCTTTCGCAACATTAGATTCTCTCCAACCCGTTATCAAATTTAACCAACAAACGTAATAACATGCGTCTTGTCAAAACATTCAAACATTTTCTGTAATGTCAAAAAATGAAAGGTATTCTTTAACTTCAACACATTTATTTTATGGTTTCAGCAGCAATGGAACAACTACTACTCCCAATTACAACTGTAGTTAACACTTGATTATATATTTTTTTAAATAATATAAAACACCCTCAACAAAATTAAAACAATTTTTGCTATGAAAAATGGAGAGTATACTACTTGGCACCATGAAAAATGAGGGAGCCACTACAACTTCAAATGTTTAAACATAAAATGTCTTTCGGAAATGTTGTGATGGGCACATCTCCTACCGTGAGCAGGCATTTGGACGAACACACAATCAGAATTGGACAGGAGAGGGATAGCTTTTTCCTGAGGGCTTTAGAGGCTTTCTTGTCTTGAACCACTTTGGACATGTCTGCCTGCCTGGGAGGAGTCGACGAGGGACACACCCCCAGAAACCATCTTGGCTACAGCAAACTGGTTGGTCCACATAAGTTGCTTACTTGGTGGGTTAACTTCAGTGTGCTTTGGACTACTCTGACTGAGGAAGCCCTCTGGAGTGAGGGTGAAACGTTTCTGCTAAAAAGAAACTGTCCAGATGAACTGATTGAGAATGAGCGGATTTGATACCTGGACTATTGAGAATTAACTTTCTTGTCTTGAACCACTTTGGACATGTCTGCCTGCCTGGGAGGAGTCGACGAGGGACACACCCCCAGAAACCATCTTGGCTACAGCAAACTGGTTGGTCCACATAAGTTGCTTACTTGGTGGGTTAACTTCAGTGTGCTTTGGACTACTCTGACTGAGGAAGCCCTCTGGAGTGAGGGTGAAACGTTTCTGCTAAAAAGAAACTGTCCAGATGAACTGATTGAGAATGAGCGGATTTGATACCTGGACTATTGAGAATTAACTTTCTTGTCTTGAACCACTTTGGACATGTCTGCCTGCCTGGGAGGAGTCGACGAGGGACACACCCCCAGAAACCATCTTGGCTACAGCAAACTGGTTGGTCCACATAAGTTGCTTACTTGGTGGGTTAACTTCAGTGTGCTTTGGACTACTCTGACTGAGGAAGCCCTCTGGAGTGAGGGTGAAACGTTTCTGCTAAAAAGAAACTGTCCAGATGAACTGATTGAGAATGAGCGGATTTGATACCTGGACTATTGAGAATTAACTTTCTTGTCTTGAACCACTTTGGACATGTCTGCCTGCCTGGGAGGAGTCGACGAGGGACACACCCCCAGAAACCATCTTGGCTACAGCAAACTGGTTGGTCCACATAAGTTGCTTACTTGGTGGGTTAACTTCAGTGTGCTTTGGACTACTCTGACTGAGGAAGCCCTCTGGAGTGAGGGTGAAACGTTTCTGCTAAAAAGAAACTGTCCAGATGAACTGATTGAGAATGAGCGGATTTGATACCTGGACTATTGAGAATTAACTTTCTTGTCTTGAACCACTTTGGACATGTCTGCCTGCCTGGGAGGAGTCGACGAGGGACACACCCCCAGAAACCATCTTGGCTACAGCAAACTGGTTGGTCCACATAAGTTGCTTACTTGGTGGGTTAACTTCAGTGTGCTTTGGACTACTCTGACTGAGGAAGCCCTCTGGAGTGAGGGTGAAACGTTTCTGCTAAAAAGAAACTGTCCAGATGAACTGATTGAGAATGAGCGGATTTGATACCTGGACTAT
This sequence comes from Garcialebias charrua, assembly GCA_038048925.1. Taxonomy (NCBI): domain Eukaryota; kingdom Metazoa; phylum Chordata; class Actinopteri; order Cyprinodontiformes; family Rivulidae; genus Garcialebias; species Garcialebias charrua. Next base: position 48,113 of record JBBPBX010002591.1, read on the forward strand.
TGAGAATTAACTTTCTTGTCTTGAACCACTTTGGACATGTCTGCCTGCCTGGGAGGAGTCGACGAGGGACACACCCCCAGAAACCATCTTGGCTACAGCAAACTGGTTGGTCCACATAAGTTGCTTACTTGGTGGGTTAACTTCAGTGTGCTTTGGACTACTCTGACTGAGGAAGCCCTCTGGAGTGAGGGTGAAACGTTTCTGCTAAAAAGAAACTGTCCAGATGAACTGATTGAGAATGAGCGGATTTGATACCTGGACTATTGAGAATTAACTTTCTTGTCTTGAACCACTTTGGACATGTCTGCCTGCCTGGGAGGAGTCGACGAGGGACACACCCCCAGAAACCATCTTGGCTACAGCAAACTGGTTGGTCCACATAAGTTGCTTACTTGGTGGGTTAACTTCAGTGTGCTTTGGACTACTCTGACTGAGGAAGCCCTCTGGAGTGAGGGTGAAACGTTTCTGCTAAAAAGAAACTGTCCAGATGAACTGATTGAGAATGAGCGGATTTGATACCTGGACTATTGAGAATTAACTTTCTTGTCTTGAACCACTTTGGACATGTCTGCCTGCCTGGGAGGAGTCGACGAGGGACACGCCCCCAGAAACCATCTTGGCTACAGCAAACTGGTTGGTCCACATAAGTTGCTTACTTGGTGGGTTAACTTCAGTGTGCTTTGGACTACTCTGACTGAGGAAGCCCTCTGGAGTGAGGGTGAAACGTTTCTGCTAAAAAGAAACTGTCCAGATGAACTGATTGAGAATGAGCGGATTTGATACCTGGACTATTGAGAATTAACTTTCTAGCCATGGTAGAATTTCCTTAAACAACAAACAACAGAAAAAGAAAAAAAAAGTAGGAGAGAAATAGAAAGTGAAATGCAAAGTATCAAAACTAGCAAAACACCACAAGGTAGATGTACAAAATCAAAAACAGGAACATATCTGCAATGGTTTTTGCCAAGTTTCTTTCATTCAACATTGATTAGACGCTAGCATTTCAATCATTAGCAGTCGACCATGAAACAACAATGATTCAATTACATCTTTTCAACATTGGTTATTTGGCTAGAATTGGATTATTGTTATGTGGTTGATCTATCATCAGTCATCGTCCTTAACCAAAAATCAACTTTTATGACCATAATTCAACATGGAATTAATATCTTTTGCTATCTGGGTATGCATTCAGCACACATTGCACACAGTAGCTTTTTCTTAATTGCACTGGCCACAACAAAGCATTTTTTAACATTAATATTGTTTTAAACCAGTAAAATAGTTTAGTTTATAAATATTGAAAATTTAGAAGTTTCTTAGATATCTGAAATTTGATAGTTCAATTTAGATTCACATCTGCAGCTAACAACTGAACACATTTTTGTTGCTGTCTCAAAGTAGCTGTACATGAATGGATGGGAGACATGCATTTAGAGACAAACCAGCAATAACAATTACCGGTATATGCATTATTGATTTTAAAATTGTATTGTTATTCAGTTTTATACTATTAACTGAGATATGTATTAATGTTCACAGCAACAGAAAATCATAAAAGAGTAGGGTTCTCTATTGTATTATTGCAATATTTTTAATAATGTATTGCCAAGGGTAGCGGAATTCAGTATTTTTTTTTCTTTTGGCGCCGGTGGAGAATGTCCAGTTAGCATTTAGCAACATGTCCAGTTAGCATTAGCAACATAGCACTCCCCACTAGCGGCTACCGCTTGGCTCTCTCACACACACACACACACACACACACACACGTCACTAAAGACCGGGAGCAACTCTGGGTTAAGTGTCTTGCCCGGGGACACAACGACACATGGTGTGGGGAACCGGTATTCGAACCTCCAACCTTCTGATCGGGGGATGACTGCCATTACCACTACGCCACGGCCGCCCCACGCTCCTTAACCAAACCAGTAGTTTAATCTGTCCTAACCACATATTTATTTTATTAAAATCAATTATATGTTAAACTATATGTTAAAATAAATATGTGAAATGAACCTGCATTATTTGTCTATTTAATATAAACTGCACAGTAGGTATGTTTATGTAGTATTCAGCCTAGGGAAAAATAAAATGTAGAAAATGTTAATGAACTATTGGTTTAAAGAAATTGTAATAGGACAATTGAGTCTGTCCAAAATTAAACAGAACCTGTATAAAAATAGAATGTTTAATACTTTGAGTGGGCATGCTGATCAAAGCAGATTTGTCTTAATTCAAGTTAGTTTGTTATCTTGAAACAAGATTTTTCACGTTTTACTAACCTCACGACAACTGCAAATGTTAATGAATGTCAAAAAAGCTTGTTTCAAATAAGAAATGACTCAAAGCAAGATATTTTCAAGACTTTTTGCCTTATCAAGATTTTCAAGATGCATTCTCTCAAAACAAGTTGTTATGTCTTACTTAGATAGATGTTTTTGACTTATATTAAGTGTGATAAGAGGTTTTGACTAGAAATTGGAAAATTAGACTTGGTAAGATTTTACGTTTTTGCAGTGTAGCAGAGGATCTTTTGCTGTTTCCTGTACAATTTTCTGCAACATTACATCAGATGCAGGGAGTGTGGCAGTCACCACGTTTACCGTATTTTCCGGTGTATAGGTCGCACCTTTTTATGTTTTTTTTTCAAGGCCTGTGACCTATACTCAGGTGCGACCTATATATGGCTTGTTATCACTTTCGGTGAAACAAATTTTTAAAACCAGCTCATTTCACAATTACGTTCATTTATTAAGGAAAAGTGAACTTTTCAGACATATATTTGCTATAATTTTTATCAAATAATTGTTTTTAAGTGTTAATCTTCTTAAAAGCCTTGCTATGCACACCTGTGGCAGACATTTGCAGCAGAGCTATACGTAGGTGCGACCTATACACCAGTGCGACCTATCTAGGGATATTTCCAATCTATTGGTGATAATTGGACAATGCGACCTATACACAGGTGCGACCTATACACCAGAAAATACTGTACATATGTTTCTGCATCCTCAGATACAGAGATGCCCAGCTTGTCACTGCTTGGTGCTGGTGCTCGTGACAGTTATCTGCCAACACTATGGCCCTGTTTACACGGACACTGTGTGGGGGAAACGTAACTTTTGGGCATGTTAATTAGTTTAAAAGTTTTGCGTTGACACGGATCTGACATGGATCTGCTCGAATCTCCCCCTTCCCTCATGCCCCCCCGCTTACACCCACTGCGCATGCGTCCTGCTGAACCTTCACCCACTGCGCATGTGTCCTGCTGAACCTTCACCCACTGCGCATGTGTGTTGCGCGCATGGTGTTGCGTCACTCTGCTGGCAGTCTGCTAGTTTCTTTTGTGCTAAAAGTTGAGCTAACAACAACAAGTTAAAGCTGGATTTTGGATAAGAGTCGACACTATTTGACACCAAGCGGGACTCTTTTCATCTAACAAGCTGCACCAGTTGCTGACTGTGGACCAGAACCGAGTCGATGAGGATGAAGTCTGACTTTACTCCGTGATGAACAGCTGACTTACAGCAGGTAAATCAACGTTCTTATATGTTTGCTTGTGTTTACTTTGATCACACAACAACGGAGTTTTTATTTATTTATTTATTTATTTCTGCCAGGTGCAGAAGCTGTCGACTCGTTCCAACAAACAGGCAGACGGTTCTGATGGGTCCAGATGAACACACAGCAAGAGTCCAGTAGTTACAGTTCGGTTCACGTGTTTTTAAAAGTGTGTTCAGTTTAATTCTCAGTGTTTGTGTTGTAAAATTTGTGCTGCTGAATAAATAAATAAAAAATAAACCTGGTGTCTTCATTTTCACAGCACGTTACGCACTGTTTAAAAAATGTAACGAGTCCAGATAGATACTGTAGTTCAGATAAATTTACATCTCCCACGCCAACATAAATACTGTTTATTATTGTTAAACTGTTATATTTTGCAACGTGACACGTGAAATGTCAGCCTGCCCCGCGCATGCGGGCTGCGCGCATGTGGTTGACACAAAAGATCAGCAGGAGATGTTTACATTATCAGCGGGGGTGCAGCGAAAAACTTCCACTTTGGGAGCAGGATCAGAAAACTATCGGTGTCATAGAGGGGGGCCAGCGGTGTCGTGTAGGCGATAAGCAAAGTCGCAAAGAGAAAGTAGCGGTTACACTCAAAATACGCGCCGTGTAAACTGGCCCTATGTCTTTGCTTCCTTCACGCTGCTGGTGGTGCTCCAGTCTTTTGTCTTGTTCAGTTACTTCTATGTAGTCAGCATTAATCTGATAGATCCTCTTGACCAGTCCTAGGTCTTCAGATGTTTTGTCTCCTATGAGAGACTCATGCCCATTAGGCACAATGGTAAACAGTAGATTATGCTTTTTGCCTTTTACTGTTACATTCAGTCTGCAGCCACCTTTTGTTTGTATCGGTTGGTTGTTATAAGCCTTCAGAGGTGAGACTTTTTCTAACTGAATTTTAGGCTTTTCCTTTAATGTGTTGAAATCCCTTTTGCTGATTAAATTAACTTTGGCCCCAGTGTCAATTTTGAATGTCACTATGATCCCATTAACTAATAGTGGAGCAGTCCATTGTCTTCTGCGACCACATTTACAGCTTTAACAGCGTCTGCTTTTGAAGACTGTGAGCTGGCATCTTCATCTTGTGACACCATTTTGATGTAAAATGTTTCACTTAATGCATCACTGTCAGCTGTGTCTTCCTGCACTGTGTGGATTTCTTGTCCTCTTTTCTTGGAGAAACACATTTTAGCGTAATGGTTTAGTCCTTTGCATGTTGCACATTTTTTACCAAAGGCAGGACATTAACCGTGTTTCCATCCATTTTCATTTCGAATTTTGAGCTAATTTTTGAAATGTCGCAATATGTAAATACAAATTAATGCGAAGCAGAAGTGTTTCCATCAACTGGCTTGAATCGCATCTACCGGGCCACGCACAGCGTCATTACGTCAGACGTCAGCGTCATTACGTCAGACGTCAGCGTTACGCATGTCTACAGTAAACAGGAAGTAGCGGTTGAAAACAGAACCCGGCCACACATCTCGTCAAAATGGAGAGAATATTTCAGGTATGTGTTGCTATCGGGCAAGTTGTATTTATTCTGTCATGCCAACTAGTTTTAGCGATGTTACATGTTGTCCGGAGCGGAAACAGCTGATCAGTCACATGACGTGAATGTTCGCTACGGCAGAACTGAGTCGGCAAATCGGTTTCCATCTGTCGTTTTGCGCATCTGCTCATTTTCGAAGATCCCAAAAACCACCTCAAGCGAGCGTATAAACTGATAGAGATTTTAAAACATTTATCATATTAAACTTATTACTCTAATATATTCTGATGAATCATTAACCAGTTTTGCTTCTCCGGAAGTCTTTCTGTATGTAACAAAACTTATCTGAGGAGAACAAACAGTTGTTTCCTGTACACAGAACAAAAACACTGATTAGGCCAGCTCATGTTTAATCATGTTTAATCACAGATAAAGTTCTAACATTACGTTATTGTTTGTTTTGAACACTGCCACGTTTTCCATGTGCTATCTGAGGCTGCCTTCCTGTTGCTCATCATTGTCCTACTTTTTAGAGAATAAAAACCAAGCACGCACTGACCACTTTGGACTTGCTTCAAACACGTTTGAGCCTGGCTCCAAGCGAGTTAGAAGTGATCTCCCATTTGCAAGTCTGCTTCTTAGAACTTACTCTTGTATTTCTTGTGTGGTTCTTTTTAAGGTAAAGTTAAAGATGATGGAAAACCCCATCATTTATTGGTTCCCTGACCGGGATTTCCTCATATCTGTCTCTCTGATGTACTCCGGGGTCCGCTGCAAGCCCGTGCGCACGGCGGTTCTCAGAAAGTCCGGGTAAGTCTTGGGGGTGGACGTTTACCTCCGCCTGGCCAGCGTTGAAAAGGACCATCGAGGGGACAGTTTGACGGAGATCCAGTCGATCACCACACAAATCTGCAAGAAATGAGTTATAAGAGATATTGCTTAGTAGTACGGCAGAATGTGCTGTTTTGTTTGCTGACGCACGGCATGTAGGTGGATGGTTTGCCTAAAGTACGGCGTGAAGGTACTTAAAGTTTGTTTGCTTGGCACGGCGCGAAGGTGCCTTAAACTGTTTGCTGATGTCCGGCGTGAAGGGACTGTTGGTTTGCTTAAAGTACGGCGTGAAGGTACTTAAAATTTGTTTGCTTGGCACGGCGGAAGGTGCTATAAATTTTTTGCTGACGTACAGCGGTAAGGTACGGAAACTAGTTTCAGGCTGGGTCAAAACATCCAAAACAAGTGAGATTTCTGCCAAACATAGGACATTTTTCTTTTTAGACGCGTCCTGTTGAAGTTGTGTTCGTCTGTTTGCCTCTGTGGGGCCTAAAAATATGTGTCGTTGTGCTTCTCTGCGGGCCCCTAAGTTGCGATTTGTCCATCTGCCTTCTGTGTGTTCTTAGGAACGTGTGTGCATTTTTTGTTGTGCCTGTCTGCGGGCCTATCTCTGTGTTTATCTTTCTCTCCCTCTGTGTGAATGTGTGTGAGAAAATATAACTGAGGTATTTTGAGCTGACTTTCTGATCACAAGGTCAACTTTATAAACCTCTATTAAAGAAAAAAAACAAAACAAAATAAAAAAAAGCATTATATAAAAATCGCTCCAAGCCTAGAATGTTACCAGATAAATACTACAACCAAATATCTGAAAAATTAAATGATTACTAACTTACAAGATGAAACCTGTGCTGACAGCAGGCAGCTCATCCAGGAAAATTTTGGGGGCTGGAGGTATCGTCTCCTACAAAGAAACACAGAAAATAACACTGATGTGAGCTACTAGCACTCTCCATTTAAAACATGTCTAAATAATACACTCAAAACGTTAATCGTTGTATTTTTCTGCAGTTATTAAACAATTATAACGGGATAAAATCTCTGAAATAGCATCCGGAAACACTGAAGTCAGCAGGAGAGCTAACTAGAATTTTTAATTTAAAATAAAATATTTGCATGCACATTTCAACCATACAAATGTAACCGAATCGTACTAATAATACGAATAGTACTAATGTTTGGCTAATCGATCGATCTCTTTTACAAAACTCTGATCCAAACAGTTTCAGTTTTAAAGCTTAACAAACTAAAACTTTGAACATTTTGCATTGAATTTGGCGTTAGCGCAGCTAATGGCTAGCGGGCCGTTTATTAGCACTTTTTAACGATAAAAAGTCCAAATTATTTCGCTAAAACCAAGCGGGCATGATCGCATTTCTTGTATTGAATATCTAAAGGCAAAACTATCCGACTTTAATCAGCTAAAATTACTTTTTTGGGTCGACAACTACAGCCCACTGGACGCTAACGTTGCTACGAAACTTCGTCACCCGTCTAAAATCCCTAAATAGGTAGTCATTCTGTAAAAACCGGACGCTTCAAATTTTTGTTTTCGCTACGAACAAACGCTGAGAAATTTGCTTACCGATTTTTGTAAATATCTTTTAGATGAATGCGGAGAAAAAATCCAAGTCTGACGTGTCACTATCACAAGTACATTGCACTTTGACCCCGGAAAGAGAAAAACGTCGAAACTCCTGTAGAGACACGTAGTGGCCAAAAGAAGGTACTGCAGGATCAAATAGAAATTAAAGCTTTCTATCATTCTTAGTGATTTAATTAAGCAATATAAATAGGTCAAATTAAGTTTGAAATGTTTTTTTTTTAGATTTTAAGAGCTGTTTTCCTTTTAGGAGTTATTTCCATTGTGCAAATCAGGATCTTTTAAAGATAAATGCTATGTCCCAAAATAGAACTGGCTATCATATGATTATTTTTTAACCTGGTTTTTAATATTTACATTGCTATTTTTATTTATTTTTTCTTCTCAAAGCAGCCTGAGAAGACAGGGGTCTGTGGAACGGGGAGGTGAGTCTGGCTGTGCCCACAGAACACATAAAAAGTAGCCTTCACCAAAGCTAGCAACTAAAATAGGACATTACAGCATCTGAGTTTTGTATTTTGAGCCTCTGATTTTTTGGTTGCCGGATACGTGGTGGTCATCCGGTGATCTTGGTGTCATGGTCGAAACTGCAGATTGCTGTTGATAATAAACACTCGCATAGACTCACTTTTAAGACATGTGCCACACACACAGCATAACACATGTAGATTAGAACTGACGTGGGTTTGCTGGATTACCTGCCTCTTTTTCAGACTGTGTCTTAGTAAATTATAACCCATAAATTTAGGTGAAACAGAATACAGTTTCAAAGGGGGGAAGTTGAAGACTGTTCCTAGAAAACTGTTCCTAGAAATAACTAATAATAATAAAGAATAAAACACTAAAAACAATAATGATAACTCATAATCAGGAAAACAACTCATACAATGAATAGATCATTAGTTATACAAAAAAAAAACTTCTTAGATTTTTATTTTCAAAACAACCAACCAATCATAAGCCTGATGTATTTAAAGGATCATCTAAGACAACCACATTAAATAAAAATTGACACATTGTACTGTTTTAGAAAAAGTAGGATAAATCAGAAGCCTACAAACCACATTGCTTTTGTATATATCGTTTAATAAACAAATGTTTATTTTTCTCCTGTTCGAAATTTGTGTTTAACAGATCCACAAAATGGGGACGCCCTGAAGTGGATCTATTCAAAAGATTGATTTGAAATGTGGTGGTTCTATATTTTTAACACGACTGACTCGACTAGACATGACTTATTTTGGGCTCATGAACCACATGTTGTATTGTAAATGCTTTATTCCTACAGCGCTGTATGCTATTTGTATTTTTCTATTTGTTGCACATGTGTTTAAGCTTCTTCCACAGACTATAAAAAAGGTAAAGTATAAGTAAAACCAACCTCAATCAATGATCATACTAATTAAAACTAACCCCAATCAAAATGAGTGATTACTTATTTTCACTGAAGAATGAAATCATATGTTGTTGTGTATTGTTTGTTGTTGTTGTTTTTGCCATTAAATACAAATGTTTTAGGTGGTAAGAATGGAATTTTATTTTTAGTTTAAAGAAATAATTTTTATTGTAACCATTACAGAAATTAGTTTGTTTACAGAAACTGACTTATTATAACCATTTTAGTAAGAATACATACTAGCAGTAGAAATTGTCACCATTATAGTAAGAATACATACTAGCAGTAGAAATTGTCAATCATTAAGTTTACAGATTTAACTCACTAGGAGTTACCCACAGTCAGGCCCTAACCAGCCCACAAATGGGTTATGGGATCAAAAGGCCCTACAGTTTATTTTACAAATTGCAAGTTTTAGGTGTCCAGTTCTTCTCTCAACAGACTACAGATTCCAGTACTCCTCAGGACGAGGTGCCAGTGAATCCCACCAGGTGGTGGAAAGAACATCACACATTGTCTGTCTCGAGACAGTCTTATTTATTTTTTGTGTGCTCATAAAGAGCTATTTTACTGTGTGTTTTATTTCCTAAATCTCTAACAAACATTATTTTTCAATACTTCCCCACATCTTCAAAAGTATATTATTTTATTATTTTTATTAACACATTTTAAATAGCCTCTTAAAACTTTGAAATAAGGCATAAAATAAGTCAACTACAAAGTTCTCCTCAAAACTTTATTTCTCTCAACCGTCCTCAAAGAGATGATCCTGAGTTAGATAGTAGAATGCCACTGGCGGGGGCACCAGGGCGGCAATATGCTTTTCACCTCTAATTTCAATTCGGCCTAGAGGTTTTTCATATTGCTTATAAAATTAAGTAGTAATCAGTTTAAATGATAAAACAGGGCGGATATGATAGAGATTTTAAAACATTTATCATATTAAACTTATTACTCTAATATATTCTGATGAATCATTAACCAGTTTTGCTTCTCCGGAAGTCTTTCTGTATGTAACAAAACTTATCTGAGGAGAACAAACAGTTGTTTCCTGTACACAGAACAAAAACACTGATTAGGCCAGCTCATGTTTAATCATGTTTAATCACAGATAAAGTTCTAACATTACGTTATTGTTTGTTTTGAACACTGCCACGTTTTCCATGTGCTATCTGAGGCTGCCTTCCTGTTGCTCATCATTGTCCTACTTTTTAGAGAATAAAAACCAAGCATGCACTGACCACTTTGGACTTGCTTCAAACACGTTTGAGCCTGGCTCCAAGCGAGTTAGAAGTGATCTCCCATTTGCAAGTCTGCTTCTTAGAACTTACTCTTGTATTTCTTGTGTGGTTCTTTTTAAGGTAAAGTTAAAGATGATGGAAAACCCCATCATAAACTTTTTGGCGAATTTGAGGAAGTAACTTCGCATTTTGCCGTTTCCATTAAGCTTTTCTGCTGCGATACTTCAAAATGCGCATCTAGAAACCTTGATGGAAACACGGCTACTGTCTTTGTCTGTGTCTTTCACTACATCTTTTGCAACTGTAAATTTCTTTATTATTGTCTTTGCTTTTAATGTCATCATTTTTAAATTTGTTCCAAGGTTTTCTTTTCATCACTGCATTGACAGACTCATCTTCTTGATGTGCTGTTCTTTGTACAGGCTCTTGAAAACAGATGACCTGTTGTTGTGCTAACTCGCTGGCTTGACATATTTTTATAGTACTGTCCAACGTTAGCTCAGTTTCTCTTAGTAGTTTCTCTCTCAGTTTCTTCTCATTAGTGCCAAACACTATCTGATCTCTTATCAGTGAGTCTCTGAGGTCACCAAAATTACAGGACTGAGCTTTAAGCTTGAGGTCTGTGAGGAAGGTATCAAATGACTCACCCGCTTGCTGTAGGCGTGAGCGAAAGACGTACCTCTCATAAGTTTCGTTTTTCTTTGACAGACAATGTTCGTCAAATTTCTTCATAACCTCTTCAAACTTATCTTTGTCCTCGGTTGAGCAAACACAAACGTGTTGAAGACTTCTATCGCTTCTGTTCCGGCGATGGTGAGCAGCATGGCTATTTTCCTTTCATCTGCCCGCCTCTCCACTCCGACAGCAGCAAGGTACAGCATGAACTGCTGTTTAAAAGCTCTCCAACTTGCATCCACGTTTCCAGTCAGTTTCAACGGACTTGGCGGTTTGATTGCATCCATCTTGTGTTGCTTCTTGTTCGACCCTGTCCTGGTACCATGTACAGGTAGTCCCCGACTTACGAGCGAGTTCCGTTACAACGAGTATCTCGTAAGATGAAAAACTCGTAAGTCCGACAACGCACGTGCTATCTCGTAAAACCGGAACAGCGCTCGTAAATAGGAAAAAAGACGCCAAAGTGCCTTAGTGCCAACTGCAGCTGTACTTTTAGTTATTTTCATCACAGAAACAGCATACTGTACTGTACAGTACAAAACAGATAAATAAAAATATAATTTCTTACTTTGAGCTGATCAAGCTTGTCTCGTCTGTTTGCACGTCCGAGCACGTCGTCGGGGCTCCATACATTCTGCTGCTCTAACGTCGTCCAAACTGTTTAGAGGAAGGACTGTTAGCCTGTTAAGTCCATACATTTGAAGCCATAAAAGGAGTTTACTTTAATAAACTTACCAAAAGCCGTTTCTCCGCGGTGTTCGTTCATCCAAAACAAGCTGACTGCGTGAGCTGTGGTTTGTTAGCCACCGCCATTAGGCCTGCACTCATGTGCACCGTGCTCCGTGCTAACGAGTCCATCCATCCAAAAAAGGCTGTCGGAGCTGCTTCTCCACGTTAGCTGAATGTCTATCCAACATCTTAGGCTGCTAGGCGGACATCGAGGCGAGCTCCCGGCCGCCGGTTCGGTTTGGTTCTGGTGGGGGTCCGCTTAGCATTTAGCCTAGCCTTAGCTTAGCCGATGGGCTAATGTTGTCGCGCGACGCTTTTTAAGAGCGATCGCGGAGGATCGCGGCGGTTGCTCCACAACAGACACGTCCACAAAGTTCACAGAGAGTTTCCAGCTCATTTATCCGTATGAGGCAACCTCTGATCGCACGCACGGTCCTAAAAAGCCAGCAGCTCCCACCCAGCATGTCCGCCAGCTCCCGGTCCCGGGATGTCGGCTTGGTAGCTCTGCTCGTTGCCTGTCGGGCGGCAGGGCAGTGGGAGCTCCGCTTAGGTCCGCTCGTTATATTTCAGGCGGGGGGAATTTGGGAGCGATCGCTAATACAGTACAGAATACACTAAAAATTGAAATAAAACATAAAAATAACAATTATACTTTATTTATAAAGCCATTTAAAACGACCACAGCTGCAACAAAGTGCTGTACACATGAAATTAAGAACATTTAAACACAAAAAAAAATAAAAATAATTTAATGTCATATTTTTATTAATTATGATAATCTCGTAAATTCGGATCCTCGTAAGTCCATACGCTCGTAAGTCGGGGACTACCTGTAGTGTAAATGTAAAAAGTAGTAATAAATGTAAACAGTAGTAATAAATGTAAACAGTAAATGTAAACAGTACTGTAGTATGACTATAGGTAGTAATGTAATACAAACATTAGTGCAAATATGAGAAGTGGTGCAAACTGAATGAACACATGACCGTGAGTTGAGTGAATAACCCGTTTTGATGACACAGAGTCCAGTGTTAAAATCTTTGTGTTGTGTGGTAATGTGTGAAAGTTTTTTGTGATTAAGGCAGTACAAGTGGGAGGGGAGGCAGAGCAGGCAGAGAGTTTAGCATCCTGACTGCCTGATGAACAGAGCTGTCACTCAGTCTGCTGGTTCGAGCCTGGAGACTCCTCAGTCTCCTCCCTGATGGCAACAGGCTGAAGCAGCTGTGTAGTGGGTGTGTGGGATCACCTGCCATGCAGAGGGCTTTCCGAGTGAGGCGGTTGCTGTGTAAGTCCTGTAGTGAGGGGAAGGAGGTGCCGACAATCTTCTCAGCTGCTCTCATGATGCGCTGGAGGCTCTTGCGGCAGGATGCAGTACATGCACCAAACCACACCGTGATGCAGCTGGTCAGGACGCTTTCTATGGCACCCCTGTAGAAGATGCACATGATGGGGGTTGGAGCTCCAGCTCTTTTCAGCTTACGGAGAAAGTAGAGGCGCTGGTGAGCCTTCTTGGCCAGTGATGCAGTGTTCTTGCTCCAGGACAGGTCCTCTGAGATGTGCACTCCCAGGAACTTGGTGCTGTCCACTCTCTCCACTGTGGTGCTGTTGATGGTCAGAGGGGCATGTTGGGTATCCCTCTTGCTGATGTCCACAACAATCTCCTTTGTCTTCTCCACATTCAGAGTGAGATTGTTGTGTCCGCACCATAAAGCCAGGCGGCTCACCTCGTTCCTGTAGTCCGTCTCATCATTGTTGCTGATGAGACCCACCACTGTTGTGTCGTCTGCAAACTTGATGAAGTGGTTGGAGCTGTATGATGGTGTGCAATCGTGTGTTAGCAGGGTGAATAGAAGGTGGCTCATCACACATCCTTGTGGGACCCCTGTATTCAATGTGATGGTGCTGGATGTGTTACTCCCGACCCGTACTGTCTGTGGTCTCCTGGTCAGGAAGTCTAGCAGCCAGTTACACATTGAGGAGTTCAGCCCCAGACTGTCCAGTTTAAGGATGAGCTGTTGGGGGATGATGGTGTTGAATGCTGAGCTGAAGTCGATGAACAGCATTCTAACATAAGAGCCCTTCGTGTCCAGATGTGTGAGAGCTGTGTGGAGGGCAGAGGAGATGGCATCGTCGGTTGAGCGATTAGGCCGATATGCAAATTGGAAGGGATCCAGGGAAGCAAGGAGGACAGATTTGATGCTTTTCATGACTAGCTGTTCGAAGCACTTCATCAGGATGCTGGTGAGTGCTACTGGACAATAGTCATTGAGGCAGGAAGGCATTGCCTTCTTTGGGACAGGGATGATGGTGGTGGCTTTGAAACAGGTGGGGACGATGGCCTGACTCAGTGAGATGTTAAAGATGTCCATGAAGACCGCTGCGAGTTCCCCTGCACAGTCCTTCAGCACACGACCAGGTATGTTGTCAGGACCAGAAGCTTTCCGGGCGTTGATCTTGATGAATGATCGCCTTACGCTGTCTGAGGACAGCGCCAGCACCTGGCCATCAGGAGAGGGGGGGAGTTTTTGTGCAGGTGTGCTGTTACATGCCTCAAACCGAGCAAAGAAGTCATTCAGTTCATTCAGCGTAGAGGTTGTGCTGTCACAGGTCTGGGGGGATGGTTTGTAGTTTGTGATGGTCTGTATTCCCTGCCACAGACTCCGTGTATCCTTGCTGTCCTTGAAGCGGTGAGCTATTTTCCTGGAATACTGCTTCTTGGCCTTCCTGATGCCCCGGGACAGGTTGTTTCTGGCTGCCCTCAGGTCCACCTGATCTCCCGCTGTGAAGGCAGCATTCCTGGCTCTCAGGAGTCTGTAAACCTCTGCTGTCAGCCATGGCTTCTGATTTGCCCGGACAGTGATGGTCTTGAGGTTGGTTATATCATCAATGCACTTGATGATGTATGAACATACAGTGTCTGAGTACTCTTGAAGACATGTGTTGTTGTTTATGGTACTAGCTTCTTTGAATATATTCCAATCTGTGGTGTCAAAACAGTCCTGGAGTGCTTCTGAAGACCCCTCTGGCCACACTCGTATCTGCTTGCGGACTGGTTTGGTGACTTTCACCAGTGGTCTGTATGTTGGCTTTAGCATAACACTAATATGATCGGAAAAAAAGTGGAAGTTTGTCATTTTAAATTAATGATGCATTAATACAGGTAGTCCTCAACTTACGGCGGCTTTGACTTACGGCAATCCGACTTTACGAACGCATCATATTAATAAAAATATGAAATAAAAAAAATATATATTTTTTGTGTGCGTGATTAAATGTTCTTGATTTCATGTGTACAGAACTTTGTTGCAGCTGTGGTTGTTTTAAATGGCTTCATAAATAAAGTATTATTAGTATTATTATTTTTATTATTATTTTTAAGCCGATTTATGCAGTTTCCAGCAGTTTCCGCCAGTTTCCGCCAGTTTTTGGCAGTCAGTTTTCGGCAGTGCCCGCCAGTTTAGCATTAGCCAGTTAGCTCCAGCCTCGTAGCTCCAGCCTTGACAACCGGCTTCGGACGGACCGTGTTCGATCAGAGGTTCCTGCGCTCGGATGCATGATCTGGAGCTGAACTGCGGTTTTGCGGAGGGACGGATGGACGAAGGAAAATGACGCTGTTGACCGCGTGAAACAGCAGACAGCAAGCCGGACCAGAGTAGCAACAAGCTAACATTCTAACAAGCCTTGCTGTAGGATGGACGGGTGGATGCTAACGCCCCGACACGAAGCCGAAGCGCGGCGACCGGGAGCTCGCCTCGATGTCCGCCTGGCAGCCCAGATGTTGGATGGACACAGAGCTAACATGCTAAAACGTAGACAAACAGTTGCGTCAGCCATGGAGGGGCTAACGCTAACGGGCGCAGCTAATGGCAGGGCTAACATGCTAACGTGGCGCAGCTTGTTTTGGATGGACACCGCAGAGAAATGGCTCTGAGTAAGTTATTAACTCTTTTTCTGGCTCCAAATGTTGTCCAGTTAACATGCTAATAGTCCTTCCTGCAAACAGTTTGGACCGCGTGAAGCAGTACGAAGTTACGGAGCTCGGACATGCAAGAGATAACATGCAAAAAGACGGAGACGGGCTTGACCAGCTCAAAGTAAGAAATTAACTTTTTTCTTTTTCTTTTGTCTCCAAATGTACAGTACTGTATGTGTTTTTGGATAATTATGTAGGGTACTGTGTTAGGATAGGCGAAGGGCTTGGTAACTTGGTAACTGTTTTGTACCGTACATGTACGTGTATAAGTGGCGGCTCGGATGTACTTCCGACTTACGGTGATTTTCGTGTTACGAACGGCCGCAGGAACGGAACTCGTTTGTAAGTCGGGGACTAGCTGTAGTTGTAATCCGTCACAACACCAGTCCACTGATGCAACTTGTTCACATCACTTTGCATCTTTAAAAAACATGAACTCCTTTGTTCTGGATTGCGTTGTGCGTTTGTTTTATGCATGGATAAATTTACACAAACAGTCGCATATCATTATGGAGCCCAGCAGTGGCTGTTTATTAAAAAATGGGCTCACCGCTGAGCTCGACACCTCCCCACTGTTTCTGAATAATAAGGATCAACACACAGCTAGCTGCACAGTAAAAACTGCTGCATCTGAACACTGAATGTTTTCTGTGTGTGTGTGTGTGTGTGTGTGTGTGTGTGTGTGTGTGTGTGTGTGTGTGTGTGTGTGTGTGGCACCAGCAACACCTTTTAAACAAATGCAGCTGAGTTATGACCTTATTTAGAGTAACCAGAAGGCTTTGTTGTACACCAAGACCTTTATTAATTCATGGAAGCATCATGCTGTCACTCCTCCTCCTCAGATGATTAATATGTCGGTGACAGAAGTGGAAAATATGCACCGAGGCCCCTCTATCATTTCTCCAGTCAGTGTATTTGTAGAGCAAGATAAATCAAATTCAATCGTCCTCCTCATCACACCAAGTGCTACATTGTTAGATATGACCTTTGCACACTCTCATGTTCAAAAGGAAACACATGTCATGGGAATTTATAACTTATCCTAACTTATTTGGACAAGAAAATACTTAAAGCGTGTAGACACGTGCTATACTGATGAACCGGTAAACACACCCAACCACAGAAAAACAAGCAGGACTCCGATGTCCCCCATCACACATGTGCTTTTCTGTACTGAACTTGAAAAGGGAATGTGAGTAAATCTTAATGTTTCTTGTGCAAAATATTCAAGTGGGGAGGAGTTAAACTGTGGAGAAGAACAGAGGGGGGTTTATTTATTTGTTTGTTTGGTCTGAGGCAGAATGACGAACTTTGGAAAGTGGAAGGAGCCATTTTATCCACCACTAAGTGCAATGGTGGAGCCAGGGGGTGGCCAATGGTGGCCTTGTCCCCTATAGAATAATATGCAGCCACCTAAAGGGCCACCCCAATCAGTTTAGGAAACTATTCTTTTAAGCAATATAAAAACTAGAAATTTCCTCAAATGATAGGGATGGCTGGTTTTCATATGTATTATGGTGGTGGCCATCTTGACGTGGCCACCCAATTTTTGAAAGGAAACTTTCTTATAACTTAAAGCAGCCACACACCAAAATGGAATTCAGTACCTCACTCGATTTCCAAGTGATCATGCTCACAACATTTGGGCAGAGGGTATTCCTACTTCTCCCTTTTCACTCCTGGATGGGGAATAAAAAGACCATTTCAGAATATCCTGTTCACTGAACTGCTTTCAAGTCCTTGGTGCAGCTGCCAGTTTGTTGAGGATTCTGTTGAAAGGTTTCTCCTGAAACAATCCTGTGGATATTTTAATGTGGGGTTCTGGACAAAAGTGGGGAACAATCAAAATCTTACCTGTAATAGACAACTCAGTTTGATTAAGTTTGAACTGTTTGAGGGCCAAGAGAATCCAACAATTCTAAAATGAATCCAATGTCAAAATAAAATTATAGTTCATGCAACTGCGGTTCTAGTTGGTGGCTGCGGTAGCTCAGCTGTCAATGGTGAATTCTCATGATTCTGAAGCTGCCGGTTCGAGCCCAGGCAGGGTCAGGAAGGATATCTGGGGGGAGACAATCGCAACTTATTTTGTTTGTTTGTTGTAGCAAACCCTGAAGAAGAGAAAAACAACATGAAGGAGGTTATTTTATTAACTTTTACGTGGTCATTAATTTAATATTACTTTATTTTTATGTGTTTAAATCTTAGATTGGATTTGTTTAGTACAAAACCAATTCATATACACAAAGTCAGAAATAAACCGTTCAAACTGAGGTCATTTAAAGATCTAGCTACAACAGGTAAGATGGTTACTGCTCACAGTTTTTGCAATGAACTCCACATCAGAAGATCTAAACTACAGCTTTAAATGTTATGAGTGATGATGTCAAACCATGTTACAGTTTTATTATCAGATCAACAAACTCTGAAACAACACAGCTCTGTGAAGGTTCTGACTGCTATTTGAGTAAAGTACCGTAGATGTCCCTTCCAACATAGAAACGGGTCTTGGCTGCATGCAGCCACATCATCAGACCAGCTGACGAGCTTCAAAATAATCCAACAATTTCCACAACGACCGCCTCACAGTTGTTCTCGTGGAAACGTGTCTCTACTCACACATGTCCAGGGGTGCAGAGGACAAACAACTCTATACAGTAGCCTATTTATAATTCATGGAATGAAATTATTTTTTTTCTAAAAGCCTGGTCTTTGCCTGTACAGTATTACTGATGGCACCGTTGGTTCTAAGTTCATTTTCAAGAAACGTTTTCCTGGAAATGTTGTCATGCTGGACAAATTGATTAAATCTTTTTATTTTTATTTGCACCGGAGCTCTGGAAGCAGCAATGGCACCAAATCACCTGCAGTTCTTCATGTAAGATCCTATGAAACAATGTCTTTTAAACCATAAACTGAAGAGGAGCTGCGTTAGTCTGGAGTGCACAAACTTACACACAATCCAACCATTTTCTGTTGACAAAGAAGGATGCAGGTTTTAGCTGAACTCTGACATTAGAACCAGACAGAGCATAAAAAAATGCTGTCAGGAGTTTTGGTTGTTCTTTGAGCTTATGATGATGACAGTGCACAGGAAAGGTTGTTTATTGTTTGTACACATGATGGATGAGCTAATATCTCTGATTCAGAGTATGTTGGGCCCTGTTGAGAGTCGATGTAAAGCACAGTGCAGCTCACTGCAGTGAAAATAAATGTGACCTAATGTCCAAACTTTTATACCATTTCAAGTAGGCCCTGTGCATGTGGCTAAACAACAAACACTTAGAGATGACAATAAAGTGTTGTTGTTGTTTTTTACACATTTTAGGAGTGAAAACAAAGTGTTTTATGTATTTTAAGCTGATTCTAATGCAGAAATATTTTTAACTAAATATTTAATCCCATATCAGAAGTTTGGAGCCTGTTGTTGTGAGGCCAAGCATGCTTCACAGTTAGCGTTAATGATAAAGATGCTACCAGCTTGTCAGGATCAGAATGAATATGTTTTATGAAGCAGTCAACAGTGTATGAATCTTTAACTGAAGTAAGTTCATCTTTAACTGAAGTAAGTTATATGTTGTCTCAGATGCAGAGCAGAGCAACTCTGTTTCTCCTTGTGGATTTTTGAGGAAGATGTGATGTGTGACAGAAACTGACAACAAACGTTGTTCAGCGTTCAGCTCAGTGGGATTGTCCTCGATTTAACTCAAACAGCCATGAGAAGAAGAAAAAAAAAAACACCTGCTTTGGTTAAATTCAACGCTTTAGTTTGAGACTGAAGGTAATGTTCAGAAATAAGGTCTCATTTTCCAGGAGGAGCTGGAGAGCGTCTCTGAGGAGAGGGAGGTCTGGGTTTCTCTCCAGGACTTGCTGCCTCTTTGGCACGACTACGATAAGCAGTAGAACATGAAAATTCACACTATATTCTACAAATGTTAACACGTCCGCGCTACTCTGCTGGGTGGTGAATACTTCCACATTAACATCAAATGCAGTGAAGAGCAGAAAGATTTTCCAAAAACTTGTTTTACAATTCTGGTTCCCATTTCAAATCAGTTTTAACCCCTTCAGTTCATCGTCAGGGGTAAATTGGGATTTATTTGTTTTTTTCTTCTTTCGGCTTATCCCTTTTTAGGGATCGCCAGAATGAACTAAGTTGAATGAAGACTTAACAATTATTATTACAGCCCTCTGTGTGGAGCAGAGAGCTGCCTTGAGGCACCTGGGGGAGCAGATGGTGGTGGTTAGGGCCCAGAGTTGGGCAAATGAGGGTGGAGGCAGGTGTGGGTGCTTCACCTATCCCACCCACATTTTGATGTTGTTGGTACCCGGAGTTGAACCAGCAATCTTTCGATCACAGGCCCACCACTCCCGTTAAATTGAGATTTAAAAAAAATGTTTTAAATAAAAAATATGGTTGCACTGTTGTTTGGCCCTTCAGGGCATAAAGTATTCATGTAAATGAGTGGAACATTAAATATGATTTTAAGTTATTAAATATCAACCAAAAGCTGACTTTATAAAAATCCATCTTTTAGAAAGCAATTTAAAGCCTGATTTTTTTTTCTCTCTCCTGAATCTCTGTGTGTTTAGCTGAGAGGTAAATAGCACAGAACATTAATTTTATGAATATCCTGGATGTGGGTTTTAAATGGATCAATTTATACATTTGATTACACTTTAAGTCACTTTTATTTTAGGTTTTGGAGAAGCAGTAGGCAGAGATTAAAAGGAAGGAGGACAGAAAAAAGGTGAGGAGACCCCCAATAATTTTGTTCAGCAAAGTGGCCCGCAGAAACAATGTAGTAAATAAGAATTGATGGAAGCCATAGTTTATTAGGTTCTGTTTGTAGGGCACTGCAGAGGAAGAGGAGAAGATTAGTGGAGGAGGAAGAGAATGGAAGCAGGATCAACTGTAGAGAAAAAGACAGAAGAGAGAAAACAGGAAAACAATCTCCATCGTTACAACGCAGTGCAGTTTATTAACACACTGTTTTCTTCTATTAAAAGGTATGTGTTCATCAGGTATGTGGAAATATGTTTACCTGTTTGACTCAGCTATGTAACAATAAGAAACAGCTCAGCAGGGGGAATTAATTTCACAGTGCAGTGCATGGTTTAGACAAAATAAAAATAAAAACTGGTTTTGAGTTGGAGCTTCTGGCACATCTTATGTTGTTATCTTTTGTTTTTTATAGAAATGACCAAAAACATTTTTTCCTCTTCAGACTCACTGTGTCAAACCAAATGTTTGATGTTGAAATAGCTTTTGAGTCTTGTGTGACTGGTCCGTGAAGATTTGTGTACATTGGCTCTTTTTGACCTCACACTGACGTTCACTACAGATGCCTCCTGCTTAGAAACTTCACAGGATCACTGAAAGGCTGAAAAACCTCCATTAGGTTTCAGACTGACAACATCTCACCATTGTCCTGTTTGGGTGTACTGGACCACACCAACATCTAGATAACAAGATGCTTTGAAATGTTGCTGTTTGCTTTGGTAAAGTCCAACCCAAGTTTAAAAAAAGTTAAGAAACTGGCCACATTATGGCAAACACAGTAACAAGACAAACAAAAGGAGTGTAAAAATAGACAAGCGGCCAACATACGACCGACTGGCTTTTATTTGCAGGAAGAAAATCTGAAAACATAAAAAATTAAAGTCCAGATGCTGACTTGATCCTGTTATCTGGCACATGTGGAGAAAACCAATGAACTTGCTGCTCCCATGTTGGGTTGGGTTATGTTTTGTAGGTAGAAAGCTGCTGATCTGCTGGTTTACAACGATGAAAAGTTTACAGTTGCTTAAAGCTGCAGTATGTAACTTTGTAGTGCAGTCTAACTTTTCTAACAATATATCTGTAACATATTTCTTCACTCTGTCACTATCTACTGACAGACTGGTGTTAGACAAAGTAATCTCTGAAAAAAACTATAGTCCCCTTGCTTCTCTGTTAGCATTTATAAAAACACAGAGTGACCCGCCGTTAACCAGCCAATAAAAACAGAGTTTGTAACCAGCCAATAAAAACAGAGCTTGAATTTGAATCAGCCAATAAAAACAGAGCTTGAATTTGAATTTCAGCAGAGCAAGAGGGGCAGAGCCATATATGGCTCTGAGGGGGAGGGATCAGAATGCTTTGCCTGTTGAACATTTTTCTAAGTTCTGTGCTCTACAGAAAGTTTCACATAGCACCTTTAATGCTGTTTTCAACTTGCCGTTCAAATATCTCAAATGTAAAGTTGTTCAACTTGACACAAAATGTATTGAAAAGTTCCAAAAGACTGCTAAACGAGCTCTGAAAATATCCATGCAATCATGCAATTCAAAATGCTGGTGAAGATCAGGGCCGGATTAACAACCCCAGGGGCCCCTGGGCACCGAAGCTCACAGGGCCCCCTCCCTAACCAAACACCCATTTTACTATATATATATATATATATATATATATATATATATATATATATATATATATATATATATATATATATATATATATATATACTACTGTATTGACTATATACTACTGTATTGACATCATTCAGCAGCAAATCACATCCATCCATCCTTCATCAGCAAATGATGTCAAACATGAACACTTATGAAAGAGCAGCAGCTACTGCATTGACATCAATCAGCAGCAAACCAGTAGCAAATCACATCCATCAGAAACATGTTGCAACCATAGTGACACCAGTGCCTTGGTGTGCAGTCCATGTCCACGTGCATGAAAAACAAGTCCATGAGCTCTAAGAAAGCTCGAAGCAGCAGAAAAAGAATTCCCTTACTTTGATTGAAGTGTAGGTAGACAGTCTGTATGATGTTTTTCTCAAGTTCAAACCTGGATCACATGGAACTGCTTAGCCATTGCTCAACCATGAATGATGGGAGCATTTGAGGCCAGGTGTGAGTTCAGGTGTTCTGTTGGGGAGGTCAGCTGCCTGAAGAACTTGCATCCACTTCTCTGCTGTTCCCTGGGACTGCCACCTTTCTTTCTCCTGAGGTGAGGTGGTGAGGTGGTCTATCAGGCTGTTTGCAGTCACACATTCCTCATACAGCTCATCCATAGACATGTTTAGCCTGCCAAAAGGTGTTAAAGTTCATTAGTGACACATAGCCTAGGTTATGTAGTGATAAATAAATGGAAAAGCGTGTATTGTTTATATTTATAAATTTAGCATTGTATGTAAACTACATTTTGAAATGTATTTATTAATTACCTATATGAACTGTGATTTTTTTAAAAGATGGACAAGGTTGTATGTTTGCATAGTGTAAAGTAAATTCACAATTATGTATTTATTTGTACGTGTCAATTGTACACTTTTGTTTATAACTATCAATAATTAAACATGGTTCACCACTACACTGGAAATTATTGAATAATTTGAACTTCTGTTTGAATTTAATGCTATGAACTTTTTCCTTGTTGTTACATTTACTATGAATTTCTCACAGGGCAGATTAGAGCCAACATGGACTCACCAACATATATTATTATTAGTATTATACATATAATATTGTCCAGTATGTGATGCTGCAGTCATGTTACTGAGCTCCCACTGATGGGCTAACCTGGTTCCACCACCAGCAGCAGGATCCTCAGACAGAACAGCTGGTGGGATGTCCTGGTATCTGCAGCCCTCTCTCCATTTGTTTCTTCATGGACATGGAGCTGTGACATTATGTTGTGCCTCTTCCTCAGCAAAACGCTCCTCCAGTGGAGACTTTCTGGACAGACTGCAGGAAGTTCCTAAACAAACAACAGGTTTATCAGTATTATCAGTAAAAAGAGATTATTAAATCATTTTTAAGACTGAGAATGTGTACAATTATTAGCTCTGTTGTTATTGCCTAACTAACCTATTCAATAATTCTTCAAACTGTGACATTCACTCATAATGGAATGAAAGAGAACATAAACAGAAATTATATAATACTGAAAACTAGAGACATTAAAACATTTTAAAAGACACAGAGAACTTTAAATGGATTAAGAATGTTAATAAGTGTTGGATTTGAGTGCAATGTGCAATCCATGGCAGGAGTTGAATCCACATCTGAAAAGGGATGCAAGCTTTTCACAACATATGCTGTTGTAACTGTTCTGTGTCTCTCTTCATTCAGTTACAACGAAAACGAGCTAACGTTAGCATCGTGTTTGTATTTGAGCTGACTTAACGCTTTAAGCGGAGTATAACTTGTTAGCTGCCTTAATGTTGGTATGAGATGTAGTTCATAGTTTATTTATTTACCTGATGGAGTCGAAGAGGTAGCGATTAGCGAAAAGTTCGGCGGAGCGTTTTGCAGACGGACCACTCTGTACTTCCGGTCGGATACGAAGCGAAAATAATCCGGTGGAGCGCGTCAAAGACGGGACACTATTTTACTTCTCCACCCTCCTTTGCATGATAGAAAATTATTGCAAGTGCTGCACTGACCTGACTGGTCATTTTTTATTAATTAGTACGCTTTCGATCGCAGATGCACACTTCCGGTGGATTCTTCTTCGTTGGTTTTCGGCGGCGGCTACTTCCGGTCGGCTAACTAGCATCGAAAATAGGAATCGCAAATTAATATTTTGAACGATTCTGGGAAAACCGGACAGTTAGTCCCGGTTCCGAATGATTCTCAATGCCCAACCCTATTTAAAATCTAAGGATATTTTATTTTCTTTCTTCCCCAAAACTGCAGTGGGCTCCCTGCGGTGGACCCCATGGTTTGCATGGCCCCCTGGGCCTGGGCCCAGTCGGCCCTGCTGATAATCCGGGCCTGGTGAAGATTCTCAGTCGCCTATTGAACGCCTTTTTTGATTTTTTGATGCAATTCAAAGCAATTGTTTTATGCTAATGCAGCTTTGTAGTATTTTATAATATTCAGAAAATTACACATTAAGTCAAAGTCAAAGTCAAAGTCAACTTTATTGTCAGATCTGCAATATGTACTGTACAGGACATACACAGGACCGAAATTGCGTTTCTCTCAGTCCCTCGGTGCAACAGTAAACATCTAAACATTGAAACACTGAAACATATAATAATAGACATAAGCATAAAATAGTAAAACTAACACTGTCCTGAGTTTTTTGCATAGTGGTATAAGAGTATGAAAATTTACACCAACTCTAAAACTAAAACATTAACATAATACTGTACTGTCCTGAGTTTTTGCATACTAGTATAAAAAAAGAGTATAAAAAGTATAACTAAAATAAACTAAAGGTTTCTAGCATTGACATTTGCCAAGTGGCAAAGCAGCGTATGAGTTAATGTACACAGTATATGTATGAGGTAGTAGTTGATGTTGTTATAGAGGCAAAAAGTGGCATATGCAGTAAGGCACATTGGGCATCCCTAAGTAAGACCGTTCAGAGCACACTGTATATGTATCAGCAGTGGTGTAGATATTAGAGTAGTGTAAATGTAAACAGTAGTAATTACATGTAAGCAGTAGTAAAAAAAGTAAACAGTATTAATAAATGTAAACAGAGAATGTAAACAGTATTATGATTATAGGCAGTGATGTAATACAAACATTAGTGCAAGTATGAGAAGTAGTGCAAACTGTATGAGCACATGACCGAGAGTTTAGTGAATAACCCGTTTGATGACACAGAGTCCAGTGTTAAAATCTTTGTGTTTTGTGGTAATGTGTGAGAAAGTTTTAGTGTTAAGGCAGTTCAAATGGGAGGGGGGGCAGAGCAGGCAGAGTGTTTAGCATCCTGACTGCCTGATGAACAGAGCTGTCTCTCAGTCTGCTGGTTCGAGCCTGGAGACTCCTCAGTCTCCTTCCTGATGGCAGCAGTCTGAAGCAGCTGTGTAGTGGGTGTGTGGGATCACCTGCCATGCGGTGGGCTTTCCGAGTGAGGCGTTTGCTGTGTAAGTCCTGCAGTGAGGGCAAGGAGGTGCCCACGATCTTCTCAGCTGCTCTCACAATGCGCTGGAGGCTCTTGCGGCAGGATGCAGTACATGCACCAAACCACACAGTGATGCAGCTGGTCAGGACACTTTCTATGGCACCTCTGTAGAAGGTGCTCATGATGGGGGTTGAAGCTCCAGCCCTTTTCAGCTTGCGGAGAAAGTAGAGACGCTGGTGAGCCTTCTTTGCCAGTGCTGCAGTGTTCCTGCTCCAGGACAGGTCCTTCGAGACGTGCACTCCCAGGAACTTGGTGCTGTCTACTCTCTCCACTGCGGTGCTGTTGATGGTCAGAGGGGCATGCTGGGCATCCCTCTTCCTGAAGTCCACAACAATCTCCTTTGTCTTCTCCACGTTGAGAGTGAGATTGTTGTGTCCGCACCACAAGGCCAGGCGGCTCACCTCGTTCCTGTAGTCCGTCTCATCGTTGTTGCTGATGAGACCCACCACTGTTGTGTCGTCCGCAAACTTGATGAAGTGGTTGGAGCTGTATGATGGTGTGCAGTCGTGTGTTAGCAGGGTGAATAGAAGGGGGCTCAGCACACATCCTTGTGGGGCCCCTGTGTTCAATGTGATGGTGCTAGATGTGTTACTCCCGACTCGTACTGTCTGTGGTCTCCCGGTCAGGAAGTCTAGCAGCCAGTTACACATTGAGGTGTTCAGCCCCAGACTGTCCAGTTTAAGGATGAGCTGTTGGGGGATGATGGTGTTAAATGCCGAGCTGAAGTCGATGAACAACATTCTAACATAGGAGTCCTTCGTGTCCAGATGTGTGAGAGCTGTGTGAAGGGCAGAGGAGATGGCATCGTCGGTTGAGCGATTAGGTCGGTATGCAAATTGGAAGGGATCCAGGGAGTCAGGGCATGTTCAACAGCAGCATGTTCATCTTTTTACATTATTTATCAAATAAGAAGAGATAAATTACTTCTGGAGGGATGCTCAGCTAACAAAGCCTTTAGACTGTGCTTATCCATCTGAACAGCTCAGAGAATTTAAGCTGCATTTCCAGCTGTTTAGAGTGGATTTAACAAGATAACCGGGGGAGTGGTGGCACAGATGCTAGAGAAGGTGGGCCTGTGATCGGAAGGTCGTTGACTCGGCTCCCCGAACTGACAACATTAAAATGTGGGTGGGAAAGGTGAAACACCCACACCTGCCTCCACCCTCATTTGCCTCACTCTGGGCCCTTGGCCAACTCAAAATATGTTTTAGATAAGTTTAAACCCAGAGAAAGGCAGACTAATGGAAGAGGACTCAGACATAAAGGTAAGTGACTTTATTTACAAGTGTTAAGGATAGTTTCTGAAAGAGAATAATGTGCAGGTAAGTATGGGCAGGATAAAATGAATAATTGGTAGAGAATAGTTTTCAGGGAAAATATCTTACTCTTATTATTTGTTTGGCAGGTTTGGAGAGGAAAACAAGATGTTCCTATATGACAGTTCTTGGTACAGGAGGTGAGTAATCAAAGATAGACAGTGGCAGGGCGATGGTACTTCAATCATTAACCCAGGCCAATATCCAGTTCACAGGCCAACAGTGGTGGTCGCTGGTGTTATCTAGATGGGCTTTACAGAGAGGTTTACAAGAATCAAGGAGCGGAGAGCACTTGGAGGCCACAAGAAGAGGTCTCAAGGAGTAGGACTTGAAAACACAAAAAAATGCAAATGTTAGGCTTTCTCTTACAAAGATTAGTTTGCTGGGCTGTCACTAGTTACTATGAGATAGCTTAATGTTCCAGCATAATAGAACTGGCTCTAAGATCCTTAAATACACCAGCAAGTACATAAGCCAGGATTTGGTGGAGTTGTGGTGCTGTCCACTTACTCAAAGGCTGCAGGAAAAATGAGTGAGGCTGAAAACAGAAATTCTACAGCACCCCCCTCTCAAGGATCAACTCTAGGCCATCTAAACTTTTCTCAGGATTCATTCATTCATTCATTCAACCTTTATTTAGTCAGGTAAATCTTATTGAGCTTCGAGGGCTCATTTACGAAAGCGACCTGCTACAAACTAAAGAATGATGAACAGCAATGGTACAAGTACATTAAACAATAGACAAAAGAAAAAGAAAAAGTAGCAAAAACTAGCAAACATTATAAGGTAGATGTACAAAATCAAAAACAAGAACAAATCAGCATTGGTTTTTGCCAGGATTCCAACAGATTCTGAAAATCATTTAGAGAGGTCAGGGCCGAGAGCTTCAGATCTTTTTGTAAGATATTCCAGGAAGCAGGAGCAGAGTAGGAGAAGGCCCTACTAAGGATGGGTCTGGTATCCATTCTGAGACTGTTCTTCAGGCCCATATCCTTCCCAATCCATACTGAAAACCTCGGCCCCTGCGATGTATGTCCAGGATGCACAGGGTCATGAATGCAGGGTGGTCATCAATTAACCAGGGAGGTGGAGGGAACCAGGGAGGTGGAGATAAATTGGATGGAGGGTTCAGAAGACTCTTGGTGACAGCTTTGATCTGGGATATGTGGAATGTTGGGTGAATTCCTCATGGAAGCTTTAGTCGGAGAGCTAAGGGATTGATGACCTTGACAATCAGGAAGGGACTGATGAATGTAGGGGTGTTTCCTAAGGGTATCTTTAAGTTTAATGTCTCTGGTAGAAAGTCATACCTGATAGGTGGGTGCTGCAGATTTGTGTCAATTTATGAAGCACTTGTTCTGTTCCGCAGTTCTCAAGAGAGCCTCCTTTGTCTGCTGCCATATTCTGCGGCACCAGTGAAGACATTGTTGGACTGAGGGTACACAAATGTCTGACAGTTGACTAGGAAATGGTGGGGGGAGGTTGTACCCCAGAGAGGCTTCAAGGGGGAAACCTGGTAGCAGTGGAGGTAAAATAATTATGGGATAATTCTATCCAGGACAGGTGTGACACTATGTAGAGGAATTGTTGTCTATGATGCACTTTAACACACAGAGGATTTATGCACACACTTTCTGCACAGAGGATCGAGGGACAGTTCACCTCACAAGACCCACGGAGCATGTGGAAGGGTATTAAATGCATAACAGATTACAAAGGCAAAAACAAACAATGCCCCAGGGACCCATCTCTGCCTGATGCCCTCAATAAGTTTTATGCACGTTTTGATGATCCAAACAGACCAGCTAGCACCAGACTCACCTCATCACCAGATGAAGAGCATCTCAGGGTGTCCGCAGCAGAAGTGAGAGGCAGTCTCAGAAAGATTAATCCTCATAAAGCAACCGGACCAGACAACATCCCAGGGAAAGTTCTGAAGGAATGTGCGGACCAGCTCTGTGAGGTGCTGGCTGACATCTTCACCACCTCACTTGCACTGGAGTCAGTTCCCACCTGCCTGAAGACCGCGACCATCATCCCAGTCCCAAAGAGCTCCACAGTGACTGGTCTGAATGACTATAGACCAGTGGCCCTCACCCCGATAGTCGCTAAATGTTTTGAGAAACTGGTCATGTCCCACATCAAGGCAACCGTCAACATCAATGAGGACCCTCATCAATACGCATACCGTGAGAACCGATCAACAGAGGACGCCATTTCTTCCGTGGTCCACACTGCTCTCACCCACCTGGATCAGAAAGACTCATACGTGCGTCTGCTCTTTGTGGACTTCACATCTGCCTTCAACACCATGATCCCCCAAACTCTGATAGACAAACTATCTACACTTGGACTAAGCCCCTCTATTTGTAACTGGGTACTAGACTTCTTAACAGACAGACCACAGTCCGTGAAGATCCACAACTTCTCCTCCTCCACCATAACCCTCAGCACTGGCTCTCCTCAGGGATGTGTGCTGAGCCCCCTTCTGTTCACTCTGCTCACATATGATTGTACAGCCACACTTCCAGGCTGTCATATTGTTAAGTTTGCAGATGATACAGCGGTGGTGGGATGCATCACAAACAATGATGAGTCCAGCTACAGACAGGAGGTGGAACACCTGGAGAGCTGGTGCAAAGAGAATAATCTTCACATGAATGTGAAGAAGACAAAGGAGATGATTGTGGACTTCAGAAGGAACAAACACACCCATGCCCCACTGAAAATAGGTGGGTCTGCAGTGGAAGTGGTCTCCAGCTACAAATACTTGGGTGTACACATGAATGATAACCTCAGCTGGAGCAACAACACCACCAGCCTGATCAAGAAAGGTCATCAGAGACTCTACTTCCTCAGACGGCTGAGACGTGCTGGTCTGAGCAGCCCAGTTCTCACCTCGTTCTACAGGTGTGCAGTGGAGAGCGTCCTGTGCTCCAGCATCAACGTGTGGCATGGAGGCTGCACAGTTGAAGAGAGGAAAGCTCTACAGAGAGTGGTGAAGGCTGCACAGAAGTCTGTTGGAGTCAGTCTCCCCACAATCACAGACATTTACACCTCCAGATGCAGGAAAAGAGCCACCTGCATCATGAAAGACCTCACTCATCCAGCACACTCACTCTTTGCCCCACTCCCCTCAGGACGGAGGTTGAGGAGCATCAAGTGTAGAACCACTAGACTGAGGAACAGCTTCTACCCTGAGGCTGTTAGACTCATGAATAAATAAAAATAAAATAAAAAATAAACACTGCAAAATATCACATCATACTGATGCTGATCTGTTTTCTTGTTGCTGTGTTCATCTGTGACCATCTGCTCATACAAACTCATGTTCGTGCTGCTGTTTATTCCAACTATATTAGGCTTAGTGTATTACTAGTTGATGTTTTTCTTAGTTAGTTCTAGATGTTATTACTGTTTTTCTCTTTCATTTGTTGTTGGATGTAACTGGGACCCCGTGTACATAATCTCGTTTTCATCACATGTACCACATGCGGTGCAAATGACAATAAAGACTCTCTGACTCTCTCTGACTCTCTGACTTTAACGTCACCTGATTGCATCTTCCAACTTCTGATTGCATCTTTCAGTGGCCATTAGACTGAGGATGATATCCCGAGGTGAGGCATAGCTCCTAGAACCTGGCAGAAAGCTTTACATACTTGTAAGATGAATGTTATCATCCATCATTAATTAATGGACATCAATACCATGGGGGATGCCGTGGAGGCAATACACATGCAACACCATCAGCTAATCAGTCTCATATGCAGACAGAAGCTTGGACAGAGGGATGAAGTGAGCAACTTTAGAAAATTTGTCAATGATGGTAAAAATTATTGACTTACCTTCATAGACAGGCAGATCGGTAACAAAACTGATGGTTATGTGGGCTCATGGCCGGCCTGGTGAGGGTAGTGGTAGTAAAAGCCAGGCAAGTGGTTGGTTATTATTCTTATTATGTGCACACGTGGAACAGGCTGAAACAAAATTCTTGACATCATTATTCATAGTGGGCCACCAAAGAGTATGTGCTTCATGCCCAGGTGACAGGTGAATTTTGCAGAGTGTATCCAGTCCAAAACTTTGTAATTGATGAAGGAACAAACAATGTACCCAGGAGGCTTGTGCCAGCATCTGGTTCAGTCTGTTGTGTCGAGTCTCCCTGATGTCCCTTTCGATGACCCAAGACATAGCCCCCACCACACAGGAAAAGGGTAGAAGACCCATTTTTTGTACTATCAAAAAATATATGGTAAAGTTAAATCTGATGGAAAAAGTGGCCCCCCCTAGCTTGACAGGAGTTTAGGTTTTTAACTCCTTGGATGAATGCTAGATTTTTATGATCTGTCCATACTGTATTTTACAGTAAATGGATGTTCTGCCCCTTCTAACCAATGTTTCCATTCCTCAAGTGCCAACTTGGCTAAGCATTCACAATACATCGTAGGAAACATGACTACATAGTAGTTCCTCTCTGTTTGGGACGGTTGCAGAGAGAAGAAGGTGCAGGAATGACATTTGGAGTTTACATTCACTAGGGGACCTCTGGGAGAGAACAGTTCCAACTTCTATATCTAAGGCATCAACCTCTAACACAAGCTGACGTTGGGTGTCAGGATGTGATAAGATAGGAGCTGAAGAAAATAACTCTTTCAACTCATCAAATGAAGCATTGGCCTCAGGAGTCCAGTTGAACCTTTACAGGACGAAATTGAGTTGTGTGAGAGGGTAGTGACTTGACTTACTCTGAGCAACTTTAAGAACAACAAGGACAGTTTACAGTCACTGACTACATCATACATACTGCTGGGACCTCGCTGAGTCAATTGTCCTATTTGCTGGGTCAGCAGTGCTGCAGCACTCTCCTAGGTCTACTGTTATAGCTACAGCCTAAGACTTGGTAGTTGTGTACTGGTTTGTCAGCTGTTTATTCAAAAGACAAGAAAACAACTCAGTTCAATTAATTCAGTTTATTTACATAGCGCCTAGTCACAACAGAAGTCATTGCAAGGCACCGCACAGAAACATAAAGGACTTGAAATGATTCCTCAACAGGAGTTGGATGCCGTTTCTGTAGACAATAAAACAAAAAAAATCTCTTTAACTAGGTTTTCCCAGAAGATATTTACCATAAATTGTTTTTCATGATTGCTATAGATTAACGAGTTTTAAATTTTAAATATTTTCAACAGAGCATTGGAAGTATTTAACATATTTAGTAACCCTTCTTTTACACTCTGTATTAAAGTAAAGGACAATATATTTGTTTCTTCTTTTTGTGCTGATTTAACGTCCCAGTACCAAGACATCCCAGACACATCTTTCAGATAACCCTGCTTGAAAACTCATGCAATGTGCAGAGAGCAGAAATGAATCAGTGAATGAGAGCCATGGATAGATGAATGAACAAGGTGAATGACTTTCAAATTTCCTCACTTGATGGTGTGTCAAAATCACTCCTCAGTAATGTCCCTTTAAACCCTGCATACCATAAGTTACTGCACACACACATCATATAGAATTGTAATTTTTTTCTAAACCATTATAATATATATAATAAACCAAAAACATGCATGTTAGGTTCATTTGAAACTCTATCCATCCATCCATTTTCTTCCGCTTATCCGGGGTCGGGTCGCGGGGGTAGCAGCCTAAGTAGGGAGGCCCAGACTTCCCTCTCCCCAGCCACTTGGGCCAGCTCCTCTGGGGGAATCCCAAGGCGTTCCCAGGCCAGCCGAGAAACATAGTCCATCCAGCGTGTCCTGGGTCTTCCTCTGGGTCTCCTCCCAGTGGGACGTGCCCGGAACACCTCACCAGGGAGACGTCCAGGAGGCATCCTAACCAGATGCCCAAGCCACCTCAACTGGCTCATCTCAATGTTAAGAATCTGTTAAGAATCGGAGCGGATTTACCACAGGGCACAGCTGAAATCAGCAACGAACTCAAATCAGAGCTTGGAAGATTGGAGCTGTTAAGAACATCTTTCTGGAAGCAGATGCGCTCCAGGGGAAAGAAAAGGAAGCGGTGCTCCTGAGGAAAGAAGCGGGGCTGCCGAGCAGGAATTATGACGAGACTGCGGGCAGACGCTAAAACCGGGAGACCCCCGATGCCGGCTCTTTTTCTGTCTAACGTCCGCTCGCTGGACAACAAAATGGATCTACTTCGTTTGAGAGTGACCACGTCGGAGGAAATGAAAAGGTGCTCTGTGCTCTGCCTCACGGAAACGTGGATCTCTGAGGATACACCGGACTCTGTTTATGAGCTGGATAATAGACTCTTTTTCAGAACGGACCGGTGCACCGAGACTACGGGGAAAACACGAGGCGGTGGTGTTTGTATTTACGTGAACAAAGATTGGTGCACGAACTGTTCTGTGATCAAAAGAATTTGTTCAGCTGCCGTGGAGTTGATCACAGTAAGATGCCGCCCGCATTATCTCCCCCGCGACCATTCTGTGATTCTAATCTCCGCTATTTACATAGCACCTGATGCTAATGCTAATGACGCCCAGGGAGAAATTCATGACTTACTCACCTCGCTGCAATGTAAATATCCTGAGGGGCTCTTCATTGTTTGTGGTGACATGAATCACGTGGACCTTCAAGTCTCCCTCCCAGCCTTCAACCAGCACGTTTTCACAGCAACAAGAGGAAATAAAACGCTTGACCAAGTCTACACTAATGTAAAGGGGGCGTACACGGCGAAGACACGCCCACCGCTCGGAGCTTCCGATCACGGCTCTTTGATCCTGGCCCCAAGACAGCTCCCCCCACTCAGGCGCTCCAAGCCGGAACAAAGAGAGATAAGAGTGTGGCTTCAAGGCAGCACCTCCATGCTGAGAGACTGTTTTGAGAATACAAACTGGTCTGTTTTCAGGGAGGCAGCTACTGATGGGAGCTCAGTGGACCTGGAACTCTACGCTTCCTCAGTCCTGGGTTACATCAGTACATGCTCTGAAAATGTATCCATAAAAAAATATGTTAAATCTTACCCGAACCAAAAACCCTGGTTAAATAAAGAAGTCCGCGCCTTGCTAGCAGCCAGGGACACTGCATTCAAGTCCGGAGATAAAGAGGAGCTGAGAAAGAGCAGGAAAGAACTGGTGGATGGCATTAAGAAGGCCAAGGCCACGTATGCACAGAGGATCGAGGGACAGTTCACCTCACAAGACCCACGGAGCATGTGGAAGGGTATTAAATGCATAACAGATTACAAAGGCAAGAACAAACAATGCCCCAAGGACCCATCTCTGCCTGATGCCCTCAATAAGTTTTATGCACGTTTTGATGATCCAAACAGACCAGCTAGCACCAGACTCACCTCATCACCAGATGAAGAGCATCTCAGAGTGACCGCAGCAGAAGTGAGAGGCAGTCTCAGAAAGATTAATCCTCATAAAGCAACCGGACCAGACAACATCCCAGGGAAAGTTCTGAAGGAATGTGCGGACCAGCTCTGTGAGGTGCTGGCTGACATCTTCACCACCTCACTTGCACTGGAGTCAGTTCCCACCTGCCTGAAGACCGCGACCATCATCCCAGTCCCAAAGAGCTCCACAGTGACTGGTCTGAATGACTATAGACCAGTGGCCCTCACCCCGATAGTCGCTAAATGTTTTGAGAAACTGGTCATGTCCCACATCAAGGCAACCGTCAACATCAACGAGGACCCTCATCAATATGCATACCGCGAGAACCGATCAACAGAGGACGCCATCTCTTCCGTGGTCCACACTGCTCTCACCCACCTGGATCAGAAGGACTCATACGTGCGTCTGCTCTTTGTGGACTTCACATCTGCCTTCAACACCATGATCCCCCAAACTCTGATAGACAAACTATCTACACTTGGACTAAGCCCCTCCATTTGTAACTGGGTACTAGACTTCTTAACAGACAGACCACAGTCCGTGAAGATCCACAACTTCTCCTCCTCCACCATAAACCTCAGCACTGGCTCTCCTCAAGGATGTGTGCTGAGCCCCCTTCTGTTCACTCTGCTCACATATGATTGTACAGCCACACTTCCAGGCTGTCATATTGTTAAGTTTGCAGATGATACAGCGGTGGTGGGATGCATCACAAACAATGATGAGTCCAGCTACAGACAGGAGGTGGAACACCTGGAGAGCTGGTGCAAAGAGAATAATCTTCACATGAATGTGAAGAAGACAAAGGAGATGATTGTGGACTTCAGAAGGAATAAACACACCCACGCCCCACTGAAAATAGGTGGATCTGCAGTGGAAGTGGTCTCCAGCTACAAATACTTGGGTGTACACTTGAATGATAACCTCAGCTGGACCAACAACACCACCAGCCTGATCAAGAAAGGTCATCAAAGACTCTACTTCCTCAGACGACTGAGACGTGCTGGTCTGAGCAGCCCAGTTCTCACCTCGTTCTACAGGTGTGCAGTGGAAAGCGTCCTGTGCTCCAGCATCAACGTGTGGCATGGAGGCTGCACAGTTGCAGAGAGGAAAGCTCTACAGAGAGTGGTGAAGGCTGCACAGAAGTCTGTCGGAGTCAGTCTCCCCACCATCACAGACATTTACACCT
Organism: Garcialebias charrua; assembly: GCA_038048925.1. Lineage (NCBI taxonomy): Eukaryota > Metazoa > Chordata > Actinopteri > Cyprinodontiformes > Rivulidae > Garcialebias > Garcialebias charrua. The sequence continues at coordinate 83,416 of JBBPBX010002591.1, forward strand.
CCAGATGCAGGAAAAGAGCCACCTGCATCATGAAAGACCTCACTCACCCAGCACACTCACTCTTTGCCCCACTCCCCTCAGGACGGAGGTTGAGGAGCATCAAATGTAGAACCACTAGACTGAGGAACAGCTTCTACCCTGAGGCTGTTAGACTCATGAATGAATAAATAAAAATAAAATAAAAATAAACACTGCAAAATATCACATCATGCTGATGCTGATCTGTTTTCTTGTTGCTGTGTTCATCTGTGACCATCTGCTCATACAGACTCATGTTCGTGCTGCTGTTTATAATGATGTTTTTCCACTATATTAGGGCTTAGTGTATTACTAGTTGATGTTTTTCTTAGTTAATTCTAGATGTTATTACTGTTTTTCTCTTGCATTTGTTGTTGGATGTAACTGGGACCCCGTGTACATAATCTCGTTTTCATCACATGTACCACATGCGGTGCAAATGACAAATAAGACTCTCTGACTCTGACTCTGACTTATTTCTTTTGTCCCTGACAAAACTAATTGTTAGCTCTTAAGTTCCAGTCAAAATTAAATTCTATTTCTCAAATCTAAAAAACCACCTACATCAGGTAAGATAATGATAATTCATATAACAGTTCAACAGGACTCTGCTTCAAAAGACCTAAACTATCATTTTAAAGCTCTTTTTGGAGAGAAAGTGGTAAAAACCAGCTAATTTTTGTAAAATGTATGTGAACACATGAGAATAAGAAACTCTCATCAAACATTCGGCCGGTTGTGACACAGCAGTGTCTGCCCTTGACGTGCTGCTCTCGTTTCTTAAGCACTCTGAGAGGCTTTAAACCAAGTACCTAACGACCTGATAGTCTATTCAGGCATAAGGAAATTAGCGTTAATGTCAAGTCCACTGCTATGAGACAAAACTATATGGGAGAAGAGCTGGGGTAATGGCTCCTGAGACTCCAGCAGCCGCAGCTCTCCATCTCTCAGCGGCCTGCTGCTCTTATCTTGGCAGCTGCATCATCCCCTGGACAATTGCAGCTCAAAGCCCCAAATTTTCTGCAAGAATGTGACTCCTGCTGCTGTCAATATCGTGGCCAATTTCAGAGCAGCACGCCCCACAGAAAAACCCTTTTGTAATATGTCGAGCGAACATCCAAATCAGATGAGTATTTGTCCAGGTGGAAAGGGATCTGTAAATGACTGCTGGTGATGATGGTGGTGGTGGGGGGGTTGGTCTCTGACTGGACCCACAGAGATGAAAAGAGGTGAGATTGGAGCGAGGAGTAATTTGTCTTCCTTGTCCTCTGCTGGAGCTCAAAAATACTGTTTATAGGTTTCACCAGCCAACGCACACCCCGGCAGCTTTGACTGATGCACGAGGCGTCACCATGGCAACCGGCATGCGGGTATAAAAAGTGACTTTGGCAGGAAAGTATCATCTTCTGGATTACTGAGACCACCTAACAGAAGTGTGAGCGTTTGCCTCTCGGTGTGCACATGGATGCAGAGACATGTTGTTCTTGGTTAACTGCTCGGGCTGCTGCCGCCCCCTCAAAGGGCTAATCAGGTCAGGCCGCATGAGGACAAAGCAGCTGACTCGGGTCCATACTGTGCCCAGTGGGGGCATATAACTAAGTACAAATACTTTGCAACTGTACTTAAGTACATTTTTCATGTATCTGTACTTAAGTAGAGTTAAACGTGGGTACTTTTGACTTTTACTCCACTACATTTTACATTAAATATCTGTACATTCTACTGCACTGCATTTCTATAATGTGTTGCGTTACAAGTTGCATTCACGTTGCGTTTTATTTATTCATTCGTTAGTCAGAGAGTAACCAATAGTGAGAGCAGAGTAGTTCATTGAATCACTGCCAAGTGGGCAGGTAACGTTAAACCCACCTTGAAGAAGAGCTGGACCAATGACGTATATTCTATTATGTTATTGAGCTGGGTGCACCTGCAGCAACACTAACACAACCAAAATGGATTCCACCGCGGAGAGTCAGCCAGAAGATATGTACCACATATCTGAAAGATTATTGAAATACTATTGAAAGACTATTGAAAGATTATTGAAAGATCATTGAAAGACTAGAAAGATTATTGAAAGATCATTGAGATACTATTGAAAGATTATTGAAAGATTATTGAAAGCCTATTGAAATATTATTGAAACACTATTGAAACACTATTGAAAGATTATCAAAAGACTATTGAAAGATTATTGAAATACTATTGAAAGACTATTGAAAGATTATTGAAAGATCATTGAAAGACTAGAAAGATTATTGAAAGATCATTGAGATACTATTGAAAGATTATTGAAAGATTATTGAAAGCCTATTGAAAGATTATTGAAACACTATTGAAACACTATTGAAAGATTATCAAAAGACTATTGAAAGATTATTGAAAGACTATTGAAACATTATAGAAAGACTATTGAAAGATTATTGAAATACTATTGAAAGACTATTGAAAGTTTATTGAAAGACCGTTGAAAGATTATTGAAAGACTATTGAAAGATTATTGAAACACTATTCAAAGATTATTGAAAGATTATTGAAAGACTATTGAAAGATTATTGAAAGACTAATGAAAGATTATTGAAACACTATTGAAAGATTATTGAAAGATTATTGAAAGACTATTGAAAGATTATTGAAAGACTATTGAAAGATTATTGAAACACTATTGAAAGATTATTGAAAGATTATTGAAAGACTATTGAAAGATTATTGAAAGACTAATTGAAAGATTATTGAAAGACTATTGAAAGATTATTGAAAGACTAATGAAACACTATTGAAACACTATTGAAAGATTATCAAAAGACTATTGAAAGATTATTGAAATACTATTGAAAGACTATTGAAAGATTATTGAAAGATCATTGAAAGACTAGAAAGATTATTGAAAGATCATTGAGATACTATTGAAAGATTATTGAAAGATTATTGAAACACTATTGAAACACTATTGAAAGATTATCCAAAGACTATTGAAAGATTATTGAAAGACTATTGAAACATTATAGAAAGACTATTGAAAGATTATTGAAATACTATTGAAAGACTATTGAAAATTTATTGAAAGACCGTTGAAAGATTATTGAAAGACTATTGAAAGATTATTGAAACACTATTCAGAGATTATTGAAAGATTATTGAAAGACTATTGAAAGATTATTGAAAGACTAATGAAAGATTATTGAAAGACTATTGAAATACTATTGAAAGACTATTGACAGATTATTGAAAGACTATTGAAATACTATTGAAAGACTATTGACAGATTATTGAAAGACTATTGAAAGATTATTGAAAGACTATTGACAGATTATTGAAAGACTACTGAAATACTATTGAAAGACTATTGACAGATTATTGAAAGACTATTGAAATACTATTGAAAGACTATTGACAGATTATTGAAAGACAATTCAAAGTTTATTGAAAGACCGTTGAAAGTTTATTGAAAGACAGTTGAAAGATTATTGAAAGACTATTGAAAGATTATTGAAAGACTATTGAAATACTATTGAAAGACTATTGACAGATTATTGAAAGACTATTGAAAGATTATTGAAAGATTATTGAAAGACTATTGAAAGACTATCGAAAGTTTATTGAAAGACCGTTGAAAGATTATTGAAAGACTATTGAAAGATTATTGAAACACTATAGAAAGATTATTGAAAGACTATTGACAGATTATTGAAAGACGATTGAAATACTATTGAAAGACTATTGACAGATTATTGAAAGACTATTGAAATACCATTGAAAGACTATTGACAGATTATTGAAAGACAATTGAAAGTTTATTGAAAGACCGTTGAAAGTTTATTGAAAGACCGTTGAAAGATTATTGAAAGACTATTGAAAGATTATTGAAAGACTATTGAAATACTATTGAAAAACTATTGACAGATTATTGAAAGACTATTGAAAGATTATTGAAAGATTATTGAAAGACTATTGAAAGACTATCGAAAGTTTATTGAAAGACCGTTGAAAGATTATTGAAAGACTATTGAAAGATTATTGAAAGACTATTGAAATACTATTGAAAGACTATTGACAGATTATTGAAAGACTATTGAAAGATTATTGAAAGATTATTGAAAGACTATTGAAAGACTATCGAAAGTTTATTGAAAGACCGTTGAAAGATTATTGAAAGACTATTGAAAGATTATTGAAACACTATAGAAAGATTATTGAAAGACTATTGACAGATTATTGAAAGACGATTGAAATACTATTGAAAGACTATTGACAGATTATTGAAAGACTATTGAAATACCATTGAAAAACTATTGACAGATTATTGAAAGACAATTGAAAGTTTATTGAAAGACCGTTGAAAGTTTATTGAAAGACCGTTGAAAGATTATTGAAAGACTATTGAAAGATTATTGAAACACTATAGAAAGATTACTGAAACAGATTATCTCTCCCTAAAGAACCAGGCTGGACTCAAAAAACTTTGAAAACCAACTTCTTCTGAACTTGAACAAGAAATTCTTGCAGCAATATTAAAATGTGTCAGTTCACGGGATGTTAGGACAGGCGACGAGAGATGTCTCCAAATTTCTCGACACTCTGGTCCAATTTTGAAAATGGTGTCAGTAAGTTAAAATATTGTTCACTATTGACCCATTACCAGGTTGACTAGACAGTATTTTAACTAGAATTGATGACAAACTGGAGCTAAAATGATCAGATATTCCTTTGTTAGGTCGAATGCTCCGTTATTCAACTTTTACCTAAATGTTTTTACTGCAGTTAAAACGACACATTGCTTTGTGTTAAATAAAAACTTTCAAAGTTATAATCATCCCTCTTTCTTATTTTGCTTAATGACATAATAATAATGTCACATTTTTGTCATCTGTGTATGTTTCAATACAAGACGAAATTTGACTCTGCATTTAACCCAATCACCACCAGGTGGGGCAGTGGGCAGCTATAGAAAGCGCGCCGGGGAGCAATTGGGATGAGGTGTGCTGCTCAAACACACCACAAGTTATGCCGTGACTGGGGTTTGAACCTGGGTCCTTCGGGTCCCAAGTCGGTTCCCCTGCCACTACACCATCTTGGCCCCTTATTTAACTCATCCCTGAAATTCTGCTGCACAGAATCATAAGTCCAAGTGTGAACTGTGTCACATAATAAAAACATGCATTATCTGCAGCATTGTTCTTTAAAATGGCTCAACACTATTAATGTATTACAGAAAATATTCATACAATAGGTACACTTAAAAATATTGTAGACCATTGCATTAGGTAATACATTCAGCAAGTACTTTTACTTTTAATACTTTAAGTATTTTTAAAAGCAAGTACTTATTTACTTTTACTTAAATACGTTAACATTGTACTTATACTTTTATTAGAGTACATTTTTGTCTGTTTATTTGTACTTTTACTTAAGTACAGTGTGCGAGTACTTTCTCCACCACTGACTGTGCCACAGGTGTGGAGTTGAACCAGCATAGGAGCGTCAAAGGCCGACGTCACACTCAGACACATTTTAACACATAAGTGATGGTAAAAGCTGCCAGAAAACAAAAAGACACCAATAAATAAGTCCAAAATGTGTTTATAACTGCTGTTATGTTCCTTCAGGATACAAAATGATTCATGTGTTTGAAAATAAGTTCTACCAAGTCTCAAAATGGTCAAATTTGGATTAAACTCTTTTGTTTGCACAGTTTCCACAGTTTGTTTCTCCAGAGGCCCTGTGGCTGCAGAAGGAACCAGCTTCCAGTAGGACCATCACTCCCTCTGCTGGCTAAAGTATAAAACACAGCTTTTCAGGGAGGTAAGTTGTTTTTTTCCTTGAAATGTAAGATCTTAAATGCTGCTTTAATTAAAGTGACGTCACAAGCAAGGATTTCCACTCGCACAAATTACTGTCACATCTGCTCCACACTGTTATCAAATCACTCGT
>JBBPBX010002592.1:8083-21080 GCA_038048925.1 Garcialebias charrua
TGGCACCCAATGGACCTAATGCATCTACAGTATTGCACTTTTCCTTGGTCAGAGGTTATATGGATTGATTATTACTCCTTAAAACAAACAACCGAGTTGTCTCTCCAAACTCTCTTATCCTGAGGAGATGCCGTGGACTGTATCTGTGAAGGCCGGAGTGCCATGTGAGACGACAGCTGACTTCGAGGACACCCACTGAAACCTTGTCAAGCTGATAAAGATATAAAAAGCGAGCAGACAACAAAACATTTACAGATCATTGTGACCGGGCCTCATTTAATGCATATTGATGTGAACTGTTACAATATCTGTCCTTGCAAGTAAAGTTGTGCTGGAGATATATCTTCCCCTGCCGTGAGTGTGTGTTTCATATGAGTAAACATCATTTAGAGGGTTTTCCTCTCACACATATTAGACAAGACATTAAGACACTAAAATAACAGAAATCATCATTGTTCATTAAGAACCCTGATCTCTGCAGGGATGAAATAATTTTTTCAATCTGGGTAGCAGATACCTGTGTCCAGATGGAAGCAACCTGAACTCATCATGGGGTGCAGTGTTGTTTTCGTTAACTATGACGATGACGAAAATTTTTCGTCGACGCCCCCTTTTTTCATGACAATAATAAGACGGTAACAAAATAAACATTGCTCTTTAATGACTAAAACATGACGAAATGTGTGTGAGTTTTCGTTGACGAAATGAGACTGAACGAAAATGTTAATCAGTGGTCCGTCAATAATTTTAAATTATTGACGGACGGATTTCCGGATTTTGACCAAAATGGTCCACCTCAACTTAACTTTGATTGATGGACAGCGATTACATCAAATCACATTGAAGCTCACGTTGTTTTGACCAATTACTAACAGGAAGGCGGGTCTTAGGAAAACAAGCATGTATGTATGTGGCTTCAGTCAAAACAATTTGACTGAATTTGACAATTTGAACGGAGTTCGTTTAGTTTTAGAAACAAGTTGTGCTCTGCCTCCTCCCGTAACAGGAGGTGATTTCTCCTATTCAAAGTGTCCGGCGCCTCCTCTGACTGACGATGTGGCTTCGCTTTCGAGCGAATCGTGGGTCAAATGAGCGAGAGACGAAGAGCGGGGCAGCTAGCAGAGAGAGAGCGGGCAGCTAGCAGGGAGTCCGTTCATGTGTATGCATGTGTTCTTTTTGAGGCGTGAGCTACAGCCTCTGATAGCAGCTTTTCCCTGTTCTAAATAAAACTCAGTTTGGCTAGACTCCGTCTGCAACGAATCAATGTTCAGGAGGTACGTGTGTCAAATGATTTCAGCAACTAATTTAGTGTCAAAACTACACACACACACACACACACTGCTGAACACACAAACAACGTCCCCCTCCTTTCTTAATGTAGAGATTTTAAACAAAAACCCTACAAGCATTAAAATAAAAATCATTTAAATGAGATATATTTATTTGAGGCTGCAAGTTTAATTAAAGGTTCAGTATGCAGTTTCTGTAGAACTGCAGCACTTAGAAATATTTTCAACAGGCAAAGCATTCTGATCCCTCCCCCTCAGAGCCATATGTGGCTCTGCCCCCTTGTGGTCTGTTGAATTTCAAATTCAAGCTCTGTTTTTATTGGCTGATTCAAATTCAAGCTCTGTTTTTATTGGCTGGTTACAAACTCTGTTTTTATTGGCTGGAAAATGGCGGGTCACCTTTTCTTTTTAGAAATGCTTATTTACCACCTGGAGAAGCAAGGGGACAATATTTTTTTTATTTTTTTTCAGAGATTACCTGGCTAACATCAGTCTGTCAGGAGGTAGTGACAGAGTGAAGAAATATGTTCATAAAAAAAGCTACATACTGAAGCTTTAAGAAGGTTAATTTTCCCTTTGAGGAACATGAATAAATAAAGTCTGTGTGTTGGTTCTGGGAGATGACTCCAGCTCTTACTGTGAAAATTATTTAGAATGCTGGGAGTCCTAAAACCAGCTCTGTGGAACTTCCTTTTAGATTGTGATATTGAGTATTCTAAATTTATTGCAGATGAATTGACTGAACTGTGTCTGTTCAATGTGGCGTTGAGTCTTTTTGATTTTTTTGCTGCAGGGCAGTTCTCTGGGGCACATATTTCACATTAAGTTCAGATACATTGAAACCTCATGTAAGTCATTGTTACTTGAAGCTGAATTGTTTAAAAACAGTTGTTTGCACTTTTCAGAGAGCATTTTTAATAAACGTTGGCAAAATGTTACGATTTTATTTTATCAACAACACAAAAAAGTTTCAGGCTCAGGATTTTTTTTCACTTTAAGCCCTGAATTTAGAATGCACAATATCTCTGCCCATAATTATATTCTGTGTCTGAAAGTAAGCTGTTTGGTCACGCCCACTGCTACCCGATGCTGCACGTTATACGAAGGGGCTCAAATTACTCAAATTAATTTGTAAAGACTAATATGTTTTCTTTTTATTTTAAAGACTAAAACTAGACTTAAATTTTTAAAAGTTTTTGTCGACTAAAGCTGGACTAAAACCATTAAATATAGAAACAACTAAAACTGACTAAAACTAAGAAGTATTTTAGTCTAAAAGACTAAGACTAAAACCAAAATCAAAATGGCTGTCAAAAACAACACTGATGGAGTGATGATCAGGATCTGCCAGAATCTTATACAGTACATGGGCAGCACGATGGAACAACTGGTAGAGCTGCTGCCTCTCAGCGAGCAGGTCCCTGGTTCAAATCCCGGTCCGGGGGCCTTTCTGGGTGGAGTTTGCATGTTCTCTCCGTGCATGCGTGGGTTTTCTCCGGGTGCTCCAGTTTCCTCCAACAGTCCAAAAACATGCATGTTAGACTGATGGTGACTCTATTGACCCTGGGTGTGAGTGAGACAGGTCCCTCTTGTAAATGAGTCCCCGTGGCTCAACGAGGCTAGCCTGTATAAATAAAGGTTGAATGAATGCAGCTGAGGGCAAAATTAAAGCACAGAGAGGATAGAGCTTTTGCTATGGCAGCCCCCAGACTGTGGAAAGCCCTGTCCATTGATTCTGCAGAGTATGTACAGTTCTTTAAACTCGGCCTGAAAACTCTTTTACACTGACTTTAAACCAAGTTCTGTCTGAGTTCCATCAGAACCTTAGAGGTGTGCTATTTTCTGGTTTCAGTTTGTTCTTAACCACCTTTTTTATTATACTGGTGTTTTTCAATGTTTGATTTTTCATTTACTGGTAGTCCTCGGGTTACGACGGTCTCAAGTTACGACGTTTCAAGGTTACGTCACGCATCTCCCATAAAAAAATAAAACAAAATAAAATAATAAATATACGTGTATGTATATATACAATGTATATCAAAAAAAAAAAAAAAAAGATATTTGTTTTGTTGAAAAGCCGAGTTCCGGTTTTACTTCCGGTTTGACGGCAGAAGCAGGAGCTTGACGGCAGAAAAGCAGCGGAAAAACACAGGGAGACCCGCTCTGGACCGAGCTTCACGGCAGAACCAGCAAAGCAGTGGACAAGTACAGGTGGAGAGACTAGGGGTTGAACGAGTACATAATTTTAAAACTCGACATTAACATAATAATACTCGAGTAGAGCTCGAGTAGTTGATGATGTCATAGGATCTCAAGATGCAAAAAATAATTAACTAATTAAAACCGCAAAAAAAAAGAAGTAATTTATTATTTACAAAAAAAGACCAACAAAACATTGGGAGCATACAAGTATATTATGCTCCTACCATTTATCTTACAGCAAATAAGTCACAGGAAACCCCAAACTGTTATTATTATTAAGCTGCGAAAGTGAAAAAAATGTGCTGCACGTCAAAAACGAAACTAAAAACAGTGGGGCAGTTGACCACCCCACACCACCGCCTGCGGTGCTGCACATTAGGTTTAGTTTTAGAATCAGAATCAGAATCAGTTTATTATTGCCATTATCAAAGAATAAAATTCACTGACTAGGAACTTGCTTTGGCATAAAGGTGCAATAAAAGGAAGAAAAAATAGAATAAAAACATATGTACACACCAACCAATAAACACAATACAGTACAGCACAATATTCACAATAAATGGCAGTGACAAATGGTGCTAAATGAAGATAAATTTGTACAGATGGACGAGTCAAATGTGTAAAAACTCCTGTTTTCTCATTCCACACTTAATTGTCCAAGTTAAAGTTGAAAACCTTCCCTTCAAATGGAATTTTTGAAACCAACCTTTTTTATGGTGCAAAAACATTTACCGGTACATGGAATTATGAGGCGCAATTGCATTTGCTTATTTTATGTTTTAATACTGGACAAAAAAGTAAGAATCAATTAAAAAATAAAACATGTAGTATGTGGTCCAAACAAAGAACAAGGAAACCAAATGAAAAACTAAACACACAACAAGCAGGACAAAATCAAACCAAAATGACGCCTTTAACCAAAAGGTAAATATTGTAAAATAAAACGACCTTTGCTCTATGGCAGCCTAAATCCACACTTTTATCTTTTACTTTCACCAAATGCACAGTACCTTCATTATATGGTGCCACCATTGTCTTAGACAAACTTATTCATGTCTTACAGTATTTGCCAAGTACTGACTCAGGAAGCCGTCAAGTCTCGGCCACATTTAGGAAATGTGTTTTACTTTATCGTAGGTGATATGTCGAATGCGACATGCAGGACGTCCAAGGCGGTGTGGAAGATAAGTGACAGATGCAGCTGTTTGTGGTCAATAATTTATTTGAGGATAAGTCAGAGAGCGTCTGTACTTTACGTCTTGTCTTCTGGTCAGTAAGCTGAGGAGGGGACATGTTGGACTTCTAGTGACTTCAAACCTTTTGTTTTCATCCTACATGCTGTTTTTTTTATTTACAAATAAAACACAGTTAGAAAATATTATTTTAGAAAATGTTTCTTAGCTAATGTATATTATTTCCCATATAGGTCTGTAAAGTTAGCTTTTTGTAACTTTGATTCTTTTCAAACACAGTTTTTAAGTTTATTCACTGATGTGACATATTTCTTTAAAATACCTATTATTGTATTTTTTTTCCTTTTAGCAAAGGTGGCCATATTGGATTTTTAAATTGCATTAGGAATGTATAACAACTCGCTCTCCGATAAGATCATACCAAATTTCAGCTTTATATCTCAAAGAATGACTGAGTTATACTCAATTTTGTGTTTGCTGAGGAAGCTGTGGCAGCCATCTTGAACCAAAATGTTCTGTTCAGAGGCCTCTCCACTCCGGGTCATGTGACCTCACTGTGGCAGGTAGAAGCTCCTCAGATAAATAATGTTAAATGATTATTTTATATATTGAATTGTATTGTATACATTTGATTTATTTCATATTAAAAACAATCACAATTTTTAAGAAGAAAAATTAAACAAAAAACATAAAATGAAAGGAAGCAGAAGAAGAAAACGTTTCTTATCATATCTGCTCCTTATTAAACAATCAATTCAAACTATCAATTCAAACATTTATATACTTATTGTAATACAAAAGTATAATCTCATCAATACAGTCTCAACAAAATACCTATTATAATTTGTTAAATTAGAATCAACTTAAATATAACTCTTCAACAAAATAGTTTTAATCATTTTCTTAAATATTAGTATGGACTTCACATTTTTTACATTGTCCTTTAGACCATTCCAAAGATCAATTCCTCTTATTGTATGAGTTTCTGTTCAGTGCCCTGAGACAACTTCTGTTGTGACTTGGTGCTTTATAAATGAACTGAATTGAATCAAACAACTTGTTATTTCACTCTGAAATGATTATTTTTTAAAAGAACTGATGCTTGTGGCAATCTGAACTAACAAAACTGGTTAGGTAACTGACAAACATGAACACTTTGAACAGTTTCTTCTAGTTTTTCTTCTACTTGGACGTTTTCTCTGAGGAGTATAAAGGAGACGGTGGTTAAGACGCGGCACAGCCGTTGATTAGTAATGCCGGCCTGTGAATAGTTTTAAAAACAGAATGAACCGACTCGTTCTCCTCACCTCATGAACTCCATTCTCTCTCCGGCCGGGCTTCAAAAGAGTTTCCCTGGCTACTCTGTCCGTTCTTGACTTCACCACAAAGATTTTTCATTCGCTCCCGGTCTTGTTTTTGACCGAGCCACCCTGTCGCGAATCGATTTCTCTCCACAACACAGTTCACAGAAAACACAAGCTGTCCTTTTATAACGACATCTCTCTGTGGAGTTTCCTCAGAGAAATGCATCAAGAACCAGGAACATACTGGAGGATCACATGACTCCTGTTTGAGCTACAAGTCAAGTTAAACAAACAAAAATCTGTTTCCAGAAATTAGTCAAGCACAACGACTAAACTTCATGTTTTAGCTTTAGGTGAGTCATGATAGCTGCAAAGAAACTGTTTAAAAGTGACATTTAAAGTGTATGTGACATCATCTTCCTACTCTGCATAAAATGTTACAAGATATATATCTTGTATCATTCAACTATGTTCGTTTTTGCAAACGAAATGATAAATTAATTTAATTTTGATTTAAAAGAGATTTTAAACTTCGTACCGTGTTTATTCACGGGAAATCCGATTACACGCGAATGCAACATCTGTGATGTAGGAAGGAGAAGCTCATTTCGCGGCTGCAATGATAACGCATGCACATTCTCTGCCAGATCGCCTATTTTTTTTGTATAACTTGAAAAATGCCGTTACTTTGTGTCAACATCATCAGTGAACAAGTGAGCCTTTTCACTTTCCCAAAAGATGAAATACTTCGTCAAGTATAGAATAAACAAAGCTGCCCCCCGGAGATCTCTCGCTTCCTGGAAAGGTAAGACTCAATTCATTCATTCATTCATTCAACCTTTATTTATACAGGCTAGCCTCGTTGAGTCACGGGGACTCATTTACAAGAGGGACCTGTCTCACTCACACCAAACAACCATCCACTCTCACACTCACACCTAGGGTCAATTTAGAGTCACCAATCAGCCTAACAAGCATGTTTTTTGGTCTGTGGGAGGAAACCGGAGTACCCGGAGGAAACCCACGCATGCACGGGGAGAACATGCAAACTCCACCCAGAAAGGCCCCGGACCGGGATTTGAACCGGCAACCTTCTCGCTGAGAGGCAGCAGCTCTACCAGTTGTGCCACCGTGCTGCCCAAACAACTTGTTATTTCAAATAAATACGGGTGCAGACCTAAATTAGAACCTGCTGTTTCTTGTTCATCTAACTTTCTGCTTCCCAAACTGAAGACAAAACGCTCAAATCTTAACTTCGATTGCTAAATTAGTCGGTTTATTTATTGTCTGCCGTGAATATGTAAGAGGGGCGTTCTAAAGACGTTCTCCCTACGTCACAGATGTTGCATTCGCGTGTAATCGGATTGCCCGTGAATAAACACGGCGCAAAGTTTAAAATCACTTTTAAATCAAAATTAAATTGATTTATCATTTTGTTTGCAAAAACGAACATAGTTGAATGATACAAGATATATATCTTGTAACATTTTATGCAGAGTAGGAAGATGATGTCACATGGGGCCAAGATGGTGTAGTGGCAGGGCTTCCGACTTGGGACCCGAAGGACGCGGGTTCGCGCCCCGGCCACTACACACCTTGGGGTGTCTATGAGTGCACACCTAATTCTCCAGCTCCCCAGACGCTTTCTACGGCTGCTCACTGCACCACCTGGTGGTGGTTGGGTTAAATGCAGAGACCAATTTCGTCTGTGTATGGGAAACATACGCAGATGACAGAAAAGGACATTATTATTTTACACTTTAAAATAAAAGGCACAACATCGCATGATAACATACTGAAAACCAACTTCTTTCAACATTTTCGAATCGGAGAAATAAAACTTTTGTTATTTCTACACAGTGATTCATGACCTGTTTTGTTTGTGAAGAAATCAGTGAAATGCTTCCTCGTCCTCTGGGTCTGTCTGCGAACTGACCGTCTGCACTTCCTGCTGAAAACATCTGAGTGACGAACCCAAGAGGACAAAACAAAAAGACCTCAGGAGGAAACAACTGTTTCCACTTCGCTTCAATGAAAGGAAATTTGCTGTTTGTGTCTCCTCGTTTACTTTTGACATTTGGATAATTGTTTGTCACCACTTTGAACGTTCATAGGATCACACATCAGTTTCATTTTGCTTTATCAAATGATGATATGATGTTTTAAGACCTGTGCAGTTTTAGTACAACCGAGTCAGCATGTCTTTAGTTTCCCTGATTTGGAATAGGCTCTGTGCACAAGTGCCGTAAATCACTTGCGCATTGACAGGAAGCCGGCTTCCCAGCTTCCGGTCTAAGCCCCGTTCTTTGTTTACAAGAGCTGCCCAAGACACAAGTATCAGCTATGTTCATCGTATCGTTGATGTCTGGTCCCCTGCTCCGACAAGCAAACGTAATAAGGGATTTAAATTGCATATCTCAAGTTTCCTGCACAACTATGAGGGTAAGTAACGTTAGTTTGATCGCGTTGTGTTGTTGCTACCTGTTAGCGGCTAACGTTAGCCTATTAGCAACGCAATCTTTTTTTTTGTGTACTCACGTTATAGAAACAGCTTTTCCACACTTAAACAAAACGGCTCACATTTTGTGATCCTTCTAACATGCTGCTCTTCTCAGTTTCATGCAAAAATCAGGACACAGGTGAAGTTGTTGTCAGGGCTCTGTGTCAGGTCCATGAAGAAAGCTGAAAAACCTCACCGTAGGGTGAAGCTAGGATTGTTCAGATGACAGTTTTAAGATTGCTGGTTCAGTAACCCCACGTTCCTGTTGTTAATGGGGATTTAGCTAAGATGGTAATTAAATGTCAGTGTGAGTCAATCTAGTACATTCAGCTACATGTTTACATTCTTGGTCTAATTATTTTGACCTCGTGTGTTTTTATGCAGCTCTCAGAAACTAAAGTCTTCACTCCCAGACTGCTCCTCCTGTTAGCACCCTAGGAAGCAACACCTCCATTGGTCGACTGCCAGGTTTGGGAGCACCTGTACCTCCACCATTCTCCTCCAGCTGGGACATGAAGGTTTCTGAATTTAACACCACCTCTCTGTCGTCACAGTTCAGCCGTAAGTTCATCAGTATCTGTGCAGTCTTGTTTGAATGTATGTGCGTGATATAGATTTATAATTATTGTGTGTGTGTTTGCAGGTGACTTTGGCCTGTGCAGCCAGAGCCTCTTGTGCTGAGCCAGCTGGTTCAGAGACACTCCGGCCCCTCCTTGCCTCTGGCACGTCCATCTCAACAAGCAGCCCTTCTTCAGCGTCGTCTGCGCCCCAACACATCAGCACAGGCTGGCCTGGTTCTGGCTGCTGCTAAATACCTTATCAGTCAAAGCAATTACAAGATTTTTTTTGTAAAATTTTCAGCCCTCATTAATCTGTTTACCTACTTCGTAGCAGATTCCATAAATCAATAAAAGCTTTATTTTAAAGGTTTTTAGCATATGATTTCTTACCTGCAAAATCTTGACCTTCTATTTCACAATTAAAGTGTTCAAATATTGAAATACAGAGGATATTGTGTTGTTGTTACTGTGGCTATAAAACAAGACTAACAATAATTTAAAAAAAAATCCAATTGAATGGATAATATATCTGTAATTTTCATTTAAGGCATTTGATTAATATGTTTGTTTAACTTTACCCTGTTTTTGACACTATCAAATAAACAAGGTTTTTCAAAGTTGGACCTCTCAAAAAACTTTTTTATTTTACATAGGTACAATAACAAAATTAATTTAAAAGATATCCACATACCAAAATACAGTGGTCAATAAAATGTTTAGGTACTGCACTTACAAAAATGTGACATTTATTTTTATTTACCTCCAAAGAAAACAGTACAACATGTTTCCATCAAGAATATCTACTTACAAATGTAAGACAATGTCAATATAAGTAAATGACAGCATTTTGTTTTTCTTCAAGACTGTGCCATCAGCTTTTCTGTCAAACTTCATATCTCCATTTCCTGACCAAAGAGAAGACTTTTTACTCTGGAGGAGCAGGGATGAAGGTGTTTGACACCGTAGTTCTGTACAGTCCAGGATAACTTGTGTGTCACTGTAGCGGCCATCAAAATCTTGTGCTGCAGCTCGGGGGCGGCTGCTGGTTATGGTGGGAGTTGGTGAAGACCAGACTCTGTGTGGAAGCGGAGGAAGGTGGTTCTCCTCCAACACCAGGCTTCTGCAGCAAAGAGGCGAGATAGCTTGTGCAGCACAGAGCCTGCAGAACCTAGATTAGTGTAGTACAGTATTTACATGTCAGTACACTAACACACAGTGAACTAAANTTTACTCTGGAGGAGCAGGGATGAAGGTGTTTGACACCGTAGTTCTGTACAGTCCAGGATAACTTGTGTGTCACTGTAGCGGCCATCAAAATCTTGTGCTGCAGCTCGGGGGCGGCTGCTGGTTATGGTGGGAGTTGGTGAAGACCAGACTCTGTGTGGAAGCGGAGGAAGGTGGTTCTCCTCCAACACCAGGCTTCTGCAGCAAAGAGGCGAGATAGCTTGTGCAGCACAGAGCCTGCAGAACCTAGATTAGTGTGTACAGTATTTACATGTCAGTACACTAACACACAGTGAACTAAAAACTCAATTTAATATACAATAAAATGACAAGTTAAACAGGTAAAAATCAATAAAAAATGAAGTAAAATCAATAAAAATTGAAGTAAAATCAAGTCTCTATGGAGAAAACATTACCTTTGCCCAGGTGTGATATGGTTCTCAGCAGCAGGTGCACATGAGGGAGTGAAGACTTTAGTTTCTGAGAGCTGCATAAAAACACACGAGGTCAAAATAATTAGACCAAGAATGTAAACATGTAGCTGAATGTACTAGATTGACTCACACTGACATTTAATTACCATCTTAGCTAAATCCCCATTAACAACAGGAACGTGGGGTTACTGAACCAGCAATTTTAAAACTGTCATCTGAACAATCCTAGCTTCACCCTACGGTGAGGTTTTTCAGCTTTATTCATGGACCTGACAGAGCCCTGACAACAGCTTCACAGCTGTCTCCTGATTTTTGCATGAAACTGAGAAGAGCAGCATGTTTGTAGAAGGATCACAAAATATGAGCCGTTTTGTTTAAGTGTGGAAAAGCTGTTTCTATAACGTGAGTACACAAAAAAAAGATTGCGTTGCTAATAGGCTAACGTTAGCCGCTAACAGGTAGCAACAACACAACGCGATCAAACTAACGTTACTTACCCTCATAGTTGTGCAGGAAACTTGAGATATGCAATTTAAATCCCTTATTACGTTTGCTTGTCGGAGCAGGGGACCAGACATCAACGATACGATGAACATAGCTGATACTTGTGTCTTGGGCAGCTCTTGTAAACAAAGAACGGGGCTTAGACCGGAAGCTGGGAAGCCGGCTTCCTGTCAATGCGCAAGTGATTTACGACACTTGTGCACAGAGGCTATAACAGAGGGTGTACTTCCTTTTTTCATTGTGACGTACATGATTAAGTTGAAACAAAGATGTTATTGTCAGTGAATGGGTTAGTTCCCTTTCAGTCTGGTCTCTCGGTGCAACATACTTGCTATGGGAATTGCGCCCCGCGTGATTACCTGAAGGAATATACTCACGCCTTTACGGCTAGGGGCGTCACCGCCGCGCCAGAGGCCCCGCCCTCTGGGTACTTAAGCGGCTTGCGCCCCTCCATCTTTCTCTTTTTTGCCCTTCACCTCGCTAAACCTGAACTACCTCTTCGCGGGACTTCTCTGTTGCTTCATCGCTCAACTTGAGGTGAGCTTGCTCCCTGCACAGAGCGCACAGAGAATTATTCCTGCGTACTGCTGGACTAGCGAAAGCTAGTCCGGCACATTTCTCTTAACCCCGAAGTATTTTCTTCTCCTCTCTCTACAGATTGCTTTGCTCGACGGCGCTAACTACGCCACAGGAAAAAAGCTATTTCGCTAACTCCTAGCGAGCTAGCCAGCGAAAGCGATGCGACAGAGGAGATATTTCAAGAAAAAAGAAAAAAAGATTCTGGAAGGACTTGCCCGCCTCATCTCGGACATGCCGCTGGGAGAGGACGCTGGCGTGATGTCGTGATGTTCGCCGCTTCTCCACGCTGAAAAGTTGTTTTACTGTTGCTATTTTTTGGACATTTATCTGGACTTATTTTGTTCAGTGGTTTTTTTAATCAAGGACTTTACGGACAGCTTGGTTAGTACTTCCTAACCAAAATATTGGGCTGTCTGCCTCCTGTCAAACTCCAGCACAAACCTTGCACAAACTTTGCTTGGATAACTAGGTGACTGCTGTTTTTGTTTTGCTTACCTGCTCACCTGTCTCATGGAGACAGGTGAGCAGGGTCACGTGCTCAAGCCCTCGCTCCATTGTGAACGATGGGGCAGACAATACACTAACCAGACGAACATGTGACATGTCCGCACGTCAGGGAGGCAAGCTGACAGAGTCTGACGATGGGGGGGCTACATCAGATGCCCTCAGGCAGCCACAAACTTCACACCTTCACAGCAGTGACTGTGTTCAGCCTGCTGTGGATAAAAACAAGTCAGAGTTGAATCAGATCTCTCTTCCTGTTTTTCGAGGGGGACTGAGCTCTTTATCACCAAATAATCTGAAGTCTGCCAAACCAAAAGGAACACCCCCACGTTCTCACGTTGCAACCACTCCTTTGTTATTAACGAGGGACACGCAATGCCCAAGCAGTAGTCAGACAGCATGTGACCTCCCGCTCTGTGTTAATCCAAATCTGCTTTCAAAAATAATTCTCACAACGGGTGAAACACAGACCTCGTCGGTTTACCTGGTACCAATGCTCCATTACAGCCAAAGACCAATAAACTGGACCATCTCAAAAAATGGATTGGAGTCAGGAGATCTGCTCGCTTACATAACTCGCAGTCTCATAGCCCCTGGACTCCAAACTTGGAGGAGGAAAATACTTTCTGCTCCACTCCTGTCTAATAAGAATGACAGGTTACATCTGCCCTCAATTACCCCAGAGCAGGGTAACTTGGGGGCAC